>JAQISU010000237.1:912500-1077500 GCA_029339505.1 Unio delphinus
ATTGGGAGTTTTCAGCAAATATCTCAAGATATTATGAAATATGAAGGTAAGCATGGAGCGACTCCAAAAATCGAGGGTATTTTTTTCGTCTAGGCGTGAAAGTTGACAGGTATGGTGTAAGGTCGCTTACATCAAAGCAAACAACTCAGCTTTTACAGTATTAGCATAACTTTACAGCAAGTGTGTTAAAAAGTATTTACTTTTAAGAATATATTGTCTTTCAATTAACCCCCAAATCAAATGTTTATTAATTTCCACTATTTAATTATTATTTTAAATTCAAGCCATGGTAAGATCAATGTTCCCTTATAAAGATCGCGAGCTTATTTCAAGACAGTATACGAGCTCACTGCAACTTCGCACGTGCGAGCCCACGACTTCACTGTATTGCATGCAGAGTTCGGATTTGAAACGATTACGAAGTCGTGGCAGGCTCGTACGAGCATTAAATGTACTCAACGCGTGCATATTGCAAGCTCGCTGAAATTATGCTCGCACCAGCTAGCAATAAGCACGCAAGCTCGTGAGCCACTGTCAACCACCTAGCACGTGCGAGCTCGCAATGAACATACAAGCTCGTCACGGGCTGTGAACCAGCTTGTACTAGCTGGTTGATAGCACGTAACGAGCTTGTATTCTCATCGCAAGTTTAGCACGAGCTTGTACGTGCAAAGTAGCAAGCTCGCAATGAATTGTAACGAGTTCAATACAAGCTTGTGGTTAGCTAGTCACTTACTTTGAGACCTTTATACAGCTAACTTTGCAGTCCCTGGTCGATCAATGGGGAAGTTCAAGCTTTATATAAATAAATACAGTTAACTCTCACCAAATGCAACACAATACAAATTATGATACAAAACTAAAATCTTGCAGCTAATGGGTTTTTTTCTTCAATGCACCAAAATATGTTTTCCTCATTGGTGCTTTAGTTTTGATATATCTCTTTGTATTTTTCCAATTCTCGGAATGGATAACATCAATGCCATTTTTTATTGAACCAACAACCAATAAAAAAGCAATTATAACAAGAACTATCATAAATGTTAAGTGAAATTTCTATTTATTTCAAAAATTATAAAAAACAAATATAAGTTGTAGAATCTAAAACAATAATTAAAACCAACAAACTGACTAGAAAAATTAATATCAGATATTTTACAATTTAATAAATCAAACTGACTGAAAAAAAACAACGTTTAAAGGTCATTTAAAAAAATCACTTTAGGGGTCATCCATTTAGTACGTACACATGGAGGGAGGTAACCAAAATGCATACGCTTGCGTATAGTGTGCGTTTCTACTGATAATGTACGTATGCACACGAAACGGGGTGCATGGGTGTGAAACCTCTATAATAATTCGACTAATATGTAACCTGATAGACTGGCTTCAGTCTACGTTTGAATTTTAGCAGACACTAGACAAACTTTGGTTTGGCATCAAGAGTATGTACACAGGTGGGGCATGTCTTAATAAGTATGCATGGGTGGAAGGGGACGATTCTTTGCCAGATCTCTGAATATGTACTAAATGGATGGTCAATTTATTTTGGGAACATCTGACAGTCCCCGGTTGGGTCGGGAATCCGGACACTTTCTCACATCCGGGCATTTTCAGTGCATGGTTACGACCACCGAGGTGAAAACAACCGCCATTATTCTAGTTACTTGAGTAACGTGTGGGGAACATTTACACATTTTAAGATATGCCTAAGATTTGCAGTGTTGGTGTTTGCACAAACCATCATATGTAAAAGAAAAATTTAAATAATTAAAAACTCTTCCTAAATTACCAAATACGTCTTTTCTCTCTCGCCAATAACTACATAAATATACAAGTGTCTATTATAGGTTTCAAATAAACTAATAAGCTACAAATTCTACCTTTAACCGCTCAGCTTTTCCGTCGTTTATATATTCCGCAGTTTATAAATCGTACCGAGCCACGCTTATTTCCTTGACACTCCATCGTTCATATTTGCCATTATAATGCAAACTCCAAACTAAATATATGTCATACGAGCCAACTATATGTGCCCACCCTGAATTGTTCTTTTAAATGATTGACTACTCTGTGTGCCATTTCTTTTAATCTTTTTAATCATGAGAACGACCAGGATACTGCAGTAATTAGCAGGTTTTAATTAAATTCACATACACATAAAAACGGAATTTAAAAACCGAAAACTGTCTTTTTTTAAACAGTCATATGTTGACTACTTTTAGACGTGGATGGGGTATTGGAATGATAAATTAAGCAATGATAGCGTATTAAATGACAATCAGTTCATTTCACAAACCTACTGCATATTCAAATATTATCTACATTAATTTATTCTCACTGAAGGTCGAAACACTGGCAAGATAGTGTAGTATCAGCATTTATTAATGATTAGAATTAAAGATTTCTTGCCGCACACATGATCTATCTATCTATCTATCTATCTATCTATCGTTGTCTGTATGTCCGTCCGTCCATCGATCTATCCGACGAACCAACAAACCAGCTACTTTAAAAAGAAACAGCACTCAAAAGTTTAAAGTTTTTTTAGTGCTAAGACATTTTGTAAAAGATAGCATTTGACACAAATTTCGCTGAAGCAAGAAAAGGGGATTCTCTAATTA
Organism: Unio delphinus; assembly: GCA_029339505.1. Classification (NCBI taxonomy): domain Eukaryota; kingdom Metazoa; phylum Mollusca; class Bivalvia; order Unionida; family Unionidae; genus Unio; species Unio delphinus. The sequence goes on from JAQISU010000237.1 coordinate 915,125, forward strand.
TCGCCATAAAAGTTTAACAACAATATATGCTAATTCAAAATTTTATACAGAAATATTTTGGCGCATGTTAAATTCCAGTCTACAGGCAAGCAGAAAAACGAATTTATTTGTAAAGTTTGTCAGGGTCGAAAAGCAGATTCTTGAGAGTTTGGGGAATCTAAGATGATGGAGTCTAGTTTAAAAAATAATCTAGATTAATTTTGTATTGAAATGAGAAGAAAAAAATTGCCGTCCTACTTTGCATTTTCCTATGCACGTTTTACATGTTTATGTAAAGGTAACAAAAATATAGAAGTATTTATTTTTTATATGTAAAGACAGGAAATATGGGAGTATTTACATGGTCATTCGTAAAGCATTTCAACATGAACGCAAGCGTTAACGTTTGGGTACTTTAGTGAGTTTACCCCCATTCTAGCGGAGAAGTAGGGGTAGGCCTAGCAAAATGGGAGGTTGATGGTAAAGTTATGTGAATTCTGGATACGGATAATATGCTTCTCTTTTTTTCTTCTAAGTCGATTGTCATTAAAATTCTCAAACTATCAAAAGGAGAAATACCAAAACAAATCCCATAAAAGAACACCGTTTTCCTCTTGGGAAGAAAAAGCCGACGTAAAATATCATTTTTGTAACTATGTATAGTCTTTGGAATATAACATCTACCGAAAGAACTGACAGCTTTTCTTTAAAGATATAACCTGCTAACTCGTAGTATTCTACGAATTTATAATCAGGACCTTGACGGTTAACATCTTATCACAATAATAGAATCTGGTCAACGATGTTGACCATGTATTGTACTCTAACATATAAAATATAAATCAGATTGTGTAGTTCTGTCGCACTTGTTGGGGTGAAGGAGTAATGATAAGCGGACAGATGATGAATGTAGTCTGCACTATATGGTGGTATCATTTCCAGAGTTAGATTTCCTTCCTACCTTATCAACCTAAAATATATTACGTCTAAAAAATATTCGACAAACACACATACATGGTTTAAAATCCTGCATGTACAGAAGACCATGTAACATGTCTGAACAGAAAATAGAAATAAGAAACAAAATATAGGTAAACAAAAACAGTTTGTAATATCGAACAAAACTAACGCTACCGTACTGCTACTATGCGATTGTTTTCACCTCCGCAATATGGCGGAAAGTAGGTCGCTAAGCTAGTGACGTCATGCCGACCCAACCCGATCCACAGTGCTCAATGAACCAGCCTCTATAAAAGTAATTGTCATAAATGGAAAATGAAACTTCCATGCTTTATGATAGTGTTAAAAACAACAAAATTAATTTTTGAATCTAAGACAATTATAATAAACGAATGGACTACAAAGTTAAGATCACATGACTTTTTAAATATCTTAATTATCCAACTCGTTAGCTGTTTTTAAGTAAAATTTCTTTAAAATCAGCACATTTCATTTAGGTAACGTCTAGTCCTACCTGTAAGACATAGCAAATGTTGATTTTCTTTAGGTGCCATGTCTTGTGATCCGAATAACGGCCTTGTGTAGTCTGTTCGACATCGGAACGAGTAGTCAACAGTTTCAGGAATATCGCACATACTTGGCATCCTATATCGACACTCTTCCACTAATTTATGTTTAATTAATATACTTACTGTGCTGTTTTTATCCTAGTAGAATCAATATCTGACACTTGCAAACGGATTCATTTTCTTGTTCAGTTGACATACATTTGAATTTGTTTAAATTGGACAGTAGTAGAGATATGCCGAAGTATGTTCAAGTAGGTTCCAATCGGAAAATATTTATTGAACGAAACGAAATGTTGCTTACTGTTCAAATACTTGATACTTTGGTTTCGTTAAAATAAAACAGCCTTGTTGGATCCTACTTCGGCATTCCTCAGCCACGATCGCATTGCAACCAACTGAAATGCGTGTAAAAGGAACATAAAAATGCGTTAACTTGCTAGTGTCAGATTTTGAGTCGATTACGATCAAGACAACAAAGTAAGTATACGAATAACTCTGAGTGTTGATATTTATTGCCAATTATGTGATAATCACGAAAATTTCACCTCTTATTCTCCTGTCAGTAGAGCTCAACACACACTACACAGCGCTGTTCGTTAGGCAGTAAGACCCAGACGCCCTAAACATAAATATCAGCGTTGGGTCTTACAGGTAAGACTCGGTAACGTCTAGCTGTGCCACACTTGCTATTGATTATACTGTTGAACTCCTTCAAAGTTTCTAATGCCTCACTCTCTTCACAGTGCTCCTTGATGTAATCTGTTGAAAAACACCAGATGAAACAGCAAGCTGATGTTTATTAGGTTTTTCGTGCTCTTGTATTGCATGCCCAATAGCGAAATCACATTACACAATTTGCAGAACGTAGAGTTTTCTCCTTTACTAGATTGTTTCACAAATCTAAACAGGACGGCACAATTGTTATTCCAGCTCTGTTTTCTTGTCTTTCATGTTGAAAATTCTGAATTATTCTTCTTTCCTATTCAACATGATTGGAAGTTGCATATTACGAAGATGAGATACAGTGACAGCGGTAACTGTTTGCAAAATCTAATATGGCTGGTAAATACAGGCATGGTAGCCTAGATTCGAATAAACCAATCATACTGAAGAACTATTCCTATATCCGTTGTTTTCACGTGACGTCACAAAATGTGTGTACTTCCATATCCGCCATTTTGAGTCCCTAACCCACATAACCGGCGCGTTTCATTTTGTAAGAATATAAAAAGCATCACATTCTGTTGTGCATGTCAACCTCGCGAGATCAAATCGCGTGACTCTTTTTACGTGTTTTCTTCAAGTAAAATATTTATATTTCAACCATATTTGTTATTCTTTCCTAAACAAAGAAATTTTTTAATAAACAAACGCATAAACAAATGGATATACGACCAAGTAGAAACATGTAATGATTTTCAATTTTCACGGGCATAAATCAAGCATTTGATTATCGTTAAAGTTTAAAAGCCAATTGTTTATATACAATTTCATATTTCTAAAAGCATTTCAGGAATACATCGTTTTGACATTGGAAACAACGTCATGTTCCGTCAGACACGTGTTTCGTTTGAATACACTAAAGATGAAACTTCTTTGACCGGTTATCGCTTTCATCTAGTATAAGTCTACGTCCACCATCCCCTCCACAAATACAATATTTTGAATATACTAATTAAAATGGTTTCTCAAATATTCTATGGCACAAACACATGTTGTCGCGAAAAATATGTGTAAAAAGTTCTAGCATAAAAATACATGCTATGAAATTTTAATTCGTGACTGATATTGTATCCAGAAAATCATGATCTGGAAATACTCTTTCAAGATGACAAGCTTAGGGATATGATACGAATGACTTTTTAAAAACGTCAATATTGTCTGTTTGTAAACAACAACAAAAAGTGCATTTCTTACATATCAATATACACGATGACGGTTCTACTTTACTATTCTGTCTTTCGATATAAGCAAGGGAACTTCCAGCTTTATTTTTATTTTTGTGCTATAGTGCACATAATTTAAAGTATAATCTATCTATTGTGTAGAAGAAGTAAATATCCTTATCGATAGTTAAATCAGATCATTATTCTTGAATATACATGATGACTAATGTTGACAACGGTTTGTTAGCGACTCAAAATGGCGGCAGAAGGTGTGCGCGCGTTGAATTGTGGGTATTTGTGTACTTAATTGTGACGTCTGTGAAAACAACCCATGCATGCGATACATTGCGATCATAATTGCAATGAATTTTTTTTAATTATTTTTAAATTATGAAAAAAGATTGCACAAAAAACGTGCACTCGTAATCTGGTTAAAAATATTGAGGAAAAAAACCGGTATTGGTGTTATAGGCAGTCGAGTAATACACAGACTTGCAGATGAACAGCTCAACCTTTAACTTCAATCCTTGGCATTAATGAACCAATAAAAGTGCTTTGTTTCTACAGGATGTATAAAGATGGAATTCTGTTTCAATCATTACAATATTCTGCAGTTTCAGAACGAAACTCGTACACTGTTATTTTCCACGAAAATGATGAATCAAGAAAATTTGACTATGTTGAGAAATATATTGAAGTTTATACACAGTGTCACATAAATTGTACCATTAATTGTTTGTGTCAAGCACAATATTATGCAGTCATACAGGAACTGAGAAATAATACTAAAGTTTCATTTGAAAATGGCATGATTGACGAAAATCCTGCTAATATAGTCCCTTTGAAATCTAGGTATGTGCAATACAAAATAGTTCCAATTACAAATGTCAGACTTGTGTGTATATATCCAATTAAATGATGGCAAGAACACTGCTTTTGCTTGTGCCCCCCAATTCTGTTGAATATGATTGATAAATATACATTCACGTAGTAAATCTGGACCATGCAGACATGTACATCAAAATAGAAGACATAAACCATATATATATATATATATATATATATATATATATGACATAAACCATATATATATATATATATATATATATATATATATATTACACATTTTCACTACTACTCTTTGTATGAATCCTGTATGTACTTATCCTTAAAGTTTTGCACATATTTTATTGTTGCAATTGATAAATTATCTAGTTTTAATAGCATTTGTTGTCGAAGACACCTCATCTTGTAAAAATCTGTGCAGCATATATATATATATATATATATATATAGATATAGATATATAGATATAGATATATAGATATAGATATATAGATATAGATATATAGATATAGATATAGATAGATATAGATAGATATAGATAGATATATAGATATATAGATATATATATATATATATATATATATATATATATATGTATGTATGTATGTAAATGTTGAGTGAAGGCCTGACCAAATGAGCTTCTTTTAATAAAGTCATTATTATTATTATTATTTTACCAAGGGTGGCCAGCTAGACGACATAGCAAATACCTATTAGAAGTGGAATTTCAATACCTTTTTCAAAACAAGTCAAGATTATTTTTTTAATATGCAAATTAAAAATTTTATACACAAAATGTTATATTTTCTAGTAATTTAATTTATCACAATATCCATTTTATAGATCATTAATTTATCTGCAGGGTTTGCTAGCAAGATCGTACGAGCAACTTTACTTGATGTAGCCAAATTACTTCTACGAGCTCCCACGAGCTCAGTGCGAGCTCCCATGTAGTCTGCGAGCTACAGTTAAGATCGTAAGAAGCGTGCTACGAGCTATCACAAGCTCGCGCAAGCTTGATTTAGGATTGCATTTTTATGAGGGTGATGACCAAAACTATATTTTTGAAATTTGTTTAGATCGCCACCGATTATTTCTGCCGATACCGATTGTTCTAATAATCGACCTGATTATGAGTACGGTCGATTAATCGGTACAGGTTTACTGTCTACCATGCTGAGATATCTTGGTCAGTTTCATTGAGTCAGAAAGCTGACCCCTTTGAAGTTTCAACACTGGCTCTTGGGAAGATGAAGAATAAAGGTTGAAGTGACCCTTCACAAAGGCTTCGCCGGTTTAAATTTGATAAAATCTTAATGCTCGATGCATTCATCTTTAAAGTGCAATGCTTATTCAAAATCTACCCTTCACATTTTGACATTAAGTCTCAGTTATCAACTCATAACCCTTCAAGATACTTTCCATAACCAGATCTAAGTGAACACATTGCTGTACTGACAGGGAAATGTAATGAGCTTTGCCAGAAAGTACACCTTGTAATAAGAGTCAAATGGTCTCATAGCCATTTAAATTTTTTAGCAATTGTTTTCAAAATTAGGATAATATGTATCTACATTTTTTACTTTAAAAGGCTAACCTAATAATAACATCAAAGCTTAAATTTGTGTATAAAGTGGGGTCTTGCAGTTTATTTGCCAACTGAAATTCTTGAAATCTAAATTGAAACTCCCTTTCTTTCTTTTCTCTTTCTCTCTGCACATGCAGTTGTATTCTCTTCTCTCTTTCCTCTTTCTATATTTGCATTTTCTTTCTTTTTTCTATAACAGCATTTGTTTCTCCTTTTAAAAGCTGAAGATTTCTGAACTGATTTTTATTTATGTATTTCAATATTAATTCCATAACTTTTATGTTCAAGCCAGATTAAACTCACTAATAAGATGCAAAACACTTTTATCCAAGACAGTCTTTACAACAAAATATATGACCAAAATAATTTTTGTTTCTTACTGCGTTGAATAAGTCTTTGCCTGAAAAAGTAATTCCTCCATTTTTATGAAGTGCAACTGTTCCTGGCTAGTATTTGAAATAAAGATCTCCACTTTGCATGATTTCTAAAATGCAAAATAATACCTGAGACTAAGGAAAGTAAAGTAAATAAAGGGGGAATTTTAATTTAAAAACAATTTTGAGAAATTTTGTATCTCGGATAGCCCCAAAATTTCTTTTACAAGGTATACAAAGTATGCTGTTAAATAAGTTAAAGAAAAGAATGAAAAAGAGAATATTACTGTTAACAAGCTATAATATAATATTCTCAATACCTGTTTGATACACAACTGGTGCAGCTTTAGGACAATTGTATTAGCCAGGTTGTAGTAAGCCGCAAAGAAAGTGTTCTGCATAGCACTAATAATACCATTTTTGCTTTTACTAATGGCAGGTGATCTTCGCTGCTTCCATGGTGCTGGCATCCCGCATCACCGTTTGTGCACATGTATGACTGTTGTTACCTGAAGAAGAAAAAATGCATTGTCAACTTTAGTTGACATTTTAAAAATAATAAAACCCTATGATCGTACATTGCAATATAAGATAAGTGACGTATAATGCGGCCGTCGATTGCATGTATTCCGTAATTAAATGCCCCCGCCCCTTTCTTTATTGCTAGCTTCCCCAAAGCTTGTAGTGAATTGTTTCCTAAATCCCAAGAATGATCACTGAATGCTGTATAAATTTTCTCGACAAGCAAAATAGGATCTCCATTCCCACGAATGAAACTTACACGAGTCAAACACCTGGCAATATTGGACCGTATATATAAGCATAAATTCACACCCAATTTAGGGATTCTTTCACTCCTGTATTTTGAAAAATAAATAATTAATTTTAATTATGCAAACTTGACTTTTCTTGCTATTTCTTGTTGCGGAGTTTAAGTCTCTGCGGGATTTATGGCAAAAGGAAAAGATCAATGAGTAAAATGCAAAAATATTACTTTCCCCGCCTGGATTCATGTTTGGTGACACACTCCTTCTTCAAAATATCACAGCCAGTTGTAAATGAATTACAAACTTTGCCTTGATACATACATCACAGAACATCTGTTTTAACTTTGGACGCCCAAGTTTCCAACTGTCTTGAAATTTTCGGGACTTGTTGCCCCGTTCATCGTAATGTGGTGTTGCACTTGAAGCGCTACATGTAGATGATGTTGGACTGCAAGGTTTATCATCGGGTTCAGTGACTGTTTTGTCTGATGAATTTGCACTAAATCCAAACGCTGCTAATTTTTGTAACTTAGGATGAGATGATGAAATCGCAACGTCTAACTTGCATTTGCTCATGATAATGTTGCACTGGCGACAGATATAATTATAATTTAGATTTTTTTTTCCATTTGCTTTCTATTTATACACCATAGTCGGTACTTCAAAGGTAATCAGTTTTCTATGAAGGTTCAGCAAAACTATTGTATTTGTATATGGAAAAAAAACCAGAAGGATTAGCCTTTCAATTAAATTGCTTCTGTTCTATTCGCGTCTTCAGAAATCGGTCGGATGTAGGTATAGTACGGTAGCATGATTGAATGTATCATAGCATACATTACTCAGCCCAGATGTCAGCATAAGCAGATTATGATGTAAAAATGCACTGTAAAGATGGGATGATCAATGCGAACAAAGGATCGTTTGTGTAACAAATTGATTCCAATGCATTGCTTAGTCAAGTTTGTGGCTTCCTTTCGTTCTCCCATTTAATTTATCTAGTCCAAATCCATGATTGTACGTACAAATTAAATAACCAAAAAGTCTGTCGCCAAACAAATCGCCAGATGGGATATTTTTGTCGCCAATAAGGGGAAAAAAATCGCGATTTGCGACATTGGCGAAGCCCAGGACGATCCCTGAATATATATATATATATATATATATATATATATATATATATATATATATATATATATATATATATATATATATATATATATATATATATATATATATGCCTTAAAGTTGCAACTATTAAGCTATCACCAACCTTAAGCAGCCACATTTCACTTTGGTCATGTTTTGTATATTAATTTCCCAAAAGACTTAAATTAAGCAGCTACTTGCCTTAGAGTCCATACTATTCAGTTCCCAGAGGATGTCGGCTTCAGACAAGTCCAGATTATATATATATATATATATATATATATATATATATATATATATATATATATATATATATATATATATATATATATATATATATACACTATATGGAGTCATATGACATGTAAATGTAATTGTTAAACATGCAAATAGAATGACTCATGCTTTTAAGAATATTCCTATGAGATACTAGTATGCATATCTGAATTTCTGAATTGCATTATAGAACTCCACTGAACATTGCTGTTCTAAATTTGAGGGAAATCGGCGAGCTCCACAAACTTGAGCAAAAATGGTGGTATGCCAAGGGTGAATGTGGCATGGACTCAAAAGTAAGTGAACATCTTTTTACCTCTATATCTCATATACTTATAAAAGTTACATTTGTTGCAGAAGTACCCCTTTGATGGACAAGTCTATTTGATGCATTATTTATGTCTGCAATGCACGCAAAGACGTGAGAAGTTTCATGCATGCTAAAAGTAATTAAAATATAAGAAAAAGAGAAGTTGAAGATTTTGTTTCATGTTATATTAATTTTTTTTTTAAATACTGCGTCTAATTATTATGATGTTTTTCGACAGAATTAATAAGATTCTATTTTTACAAAAGTATGGATTATTGGTTTATATTTTTATGACAGATGAATGTTTTCTATCATGTATAATTTCAGATTTCTACAACATATACACTTCACAGATTCATCATATAAAATAATACTTGTTCACTTAAAAGGAAATATTTTTGTGTATCATAAAAGTTTTTTTTGTGCAGACTGATAAATACTGTAAATATGTATTTTTTCAGACAAATCATATGCAAATTAAATAACTGCAAATAGTTATAGGAAACTGCATTCTTGCCCTTGCAAAGAAAACATAAAACATTTCAGCCAATTGAGTACATATGTACTCACGTATAAACCAAATAATTTAGGAAAAAATGAAGCATGGAATGAGGGCTAAGGTCTAAGTCTGAACTTTTAAAGCTTTTTTCTCCGTATTTATTGTTACTGTCGATCGCCGAAGATATCACATGCCTAATGATGCCATATGGCTCATATGATATGTGCTGTCATGAGTGAAACAAATAATTTTTCTATCTTAACTGTTAGGATAATGAATGAAAAACATATATTACTGTACTTGATGTCTATTTGACAGATGTCCATCCACTAGTAAATGCAGTCATACATGTTATTTGAGCCACTGGTGGTATATGTTTTTTTATGAAAGAACCGCCATTTCAGTAATCTCTCAGTCAAGTATTGAACCCTCAGCTAATTAGTAATCATTAAAAATGATGTATAAATGTATGCTAGCTTATTTCAGTATAAATATGAAAAGAATCAACAAAAAATTAGAATTACAATAAGGCATAAGGTGGAGGTATTTACGACACATTTTGGTATCGAGAGCAGAAATACATGTACGATAGTTTAAAGGAACAGTAGCGAGAGGCTCCATATGGTTTTGTTGCACGCACACTTAGAAAGGGTAAATAACAGGCAGGTAGCGATATAGGAGTCAGCATGAATACAATTTGTTTAGATAAAATTTGTGGGATTTCTTTGACAAGTGTTTGAGAAGTAAATGGCAGTCAAAATTTATCATCTACTATTGTTTAGTTGTTTGTAAAGCAAAGTGGCTTGTTACCGGTAGAGTATAGTATAGTAACTACCAGTATGTTTAATCTGTGGTAAATGGTTCAGGGATAATGGGCTTGTTTTTTGCACAATGCCAATGACTTTACTAATACATAACGACTCTCAGATGTATTGTTTAATGAGATAAGGTGAATTTTGTGTGAATGAGAGGCAAGTACAGGAATGGCGGAAATGCAACACAGCACTAGAAGAAATGCCAAGAATCGAGAAGGCTCGTCAGACTGGGATCGCATCTTTCCCTGAATTGTAGAAAGAACTCACTGATTTTGTAAGTTGATGTCGACAAAATGGATACATTGTCACACTAATTGCAATTTCTTTGTATGCTGTGCAGATATGCAGATGGCGAAAGATGACAAATACAAGATGGCAGAGTCAAAATTGCTTGCATAAGTTGTTGTTCTCGTTTTATGAACCGGCATGGTTTCTGTCTCAGGTAGTGAACACATATAGCACAAAAGCTACCAAAAATCTCGGAAGAAAAAATGTAATCATTTCATCAGTACATCATTACATGGAGAAAGGAGTGCTCATTTGAGCTATCACAAATTGGAAATATGGATGAGACGCCTATAACCTTTGAGTTACCAAGCAATAAAACAATGTTGTTGGTGAGAAAATTCTGATAGAAACGACCAACCATAAAAAATGCATTTCACTGATGTTTTAGCCTGTTTTACTATTGGAACAAAGTTGCCTCCTGTCATCATTTTTAAAAGGAAGACACTGTCGAAAAACATGAAATTTCCTGCTGGTGTCATCGTTCATGCACATGAAAAGGGATGGCTGGACAAAAGTGGAACGATTGAATAGTTTTGGAGAAAGTCTGGAATAAGAGACCAGGTGCACTTCTTCAGAAACCTTCAATGCTTGTCTGGGACATGTTTCAAGAGCACAAGACAGATGAAGTCAGAAAGGCTGCAAAGAAAATGAAAACAACATTGGCCGTGAAACCAGGAGGTTTAACATCAGTGTTACAACCTCTTGATGTCTGCCTTAACAAGCCATTTAAGGACAAGTTACAAACGATGAGCTCAAAATGGGTTTTTTCAGACGCTGTGAAGATGCCAAATGAGGCCGGACTTCAACTTGGTCACCAAGTAGGTCAAAATATGAATGGGACTCAATTTCATCGTAATTATTGTAAAATCATTTTGAAAGTGCAGCATAGCAATGTATGGAACTGAGGATGATGTCATACTTGAATCCAACAATGATGAGGAGAATAACGAGAACAAAACACTATCAGATGACCATAATGACAGCAGGCCAAATTACAGAAGCAGAGTTTTATGAACTGTTTGGCAAGTCTGATACCGAGCGAGATTTTGAAGGATTCTGAAAGTGATATAACTTTTATAATCCATGATTTTAGAATGAAGACTTTTTAAATTTCAATTGAGACTTTACATTGAAGATAAATTGTTTTTATTTCAGCATATAAATTAGCTCACTTTTATTTTCATTAAGCTTGCAGATAATATTTTTTTTTAGTAATTTGAGTTGCCTAAATAAATGTATTTAGAACTCAGTTTGTGCATCTTGTGATGTAGTCTAGAACTTATGTGTCAGCTTATACGTGAGTCATGCACTTTTTAACATTATTACCTATTCAGCTAGGGGTTTCGGTCGGCTTATATATGAGTAAATATGGACGGTTTCTATTAAATAAATGTACTACCCACTATCCCTCCACCCCAAGAAACAAAAATAAAACGCGTCTATAAAGAAAGCTGCACCTTTAAAGTTTGCTCTTAACTTTTCCAGGATGCGACTACCAGTGCACTGACATTGAGCCATGTATCAGGTATTTTCCATATTCTTGTTGGAGGGCTTGTCTTGGCAATGTGCATTGCACTAATAGAGTTTTTCATACACCGGCACATTCGAATAAGGAAGAAGAAACAGGTAGGCCAGCCTCTAAAATGCTGTCTTGCTCAACCCATATTTCACTCTACTCAAAAGTAATTTTGAAGTTATACTGTTCAGCAATTTTTTCCCGTAAGTCAGTGTGTGCAATATTTTGAAGATACTGACATATTTGATAATGCTCATATGCACATTTAAATGCTTTACTGCACGATGTATCCAATATGTACACAAGATAGCAGGAAGAAAATAACTGTTATATACCTCAACAGATGGATAAACCGAATCTACACTCGCATCATTGATTGAAGATAAAGCATTGACCACTGAATGGAGAAATTTGAATATGATAGTTAAGGGGAAAAGAAGTCAAATTAAATAATGATTTTATCATTGACCAGTGTTCAGATGTAACTTGTAAAATAGATTTTGGGCAAACAAATCACAAAGTATTTTAATTTGTTAAATTTGATTGGTTGAAACTCAGTCTCAAAATCAAGCACACATGTTTTATGATCTTTAGCAAGGCACGTATACCAATAAATTCTGGGCTTGAAGTGAGAATGAATTTATCTTCATAGCCAATAATAATTTGATTTTTTAAAGTAAAGCCCTTTTCTGGTTTGCTTGCCACAAAATATATAACTGAAACAGTCTCAAACATTGTTTTATCACCAGTTCTTCTAAATACCAAAACAGTATTAACAGAAGAGTGCAGTACTGTGGTTATTCTTGGAATCAATGACCAAGTCAAAATGCTCCTTTCAAATGTCATCAAGATAACCAAGACACAAAATGTGGAAGAAATTGTTTTTGCTTTCAAGAGACAAAGTTGTAGATTATTCAGGAATAATTTATTGGTGTGATAAATGTCTGATTTTCCTGATTCATACTTTAGCATTGAAACATGATTTTATAAGCATGCAACATTGTTTAGACTATTAATAATAGGGCTTAATTTTCAAATATATTTTAAGTATACTATATATGCACAAAAGCAAAAGGGAATGAAACAAAAACTTTCTGTTTAAGGTACAATCGACAGGTGTAAGGATTGTTAAAAAGCAGCCAATGGAAGCACTAAAAGAAGTGGGTTATGTCGAGCGAGAGCAGCAGCCCATGGTGAGTAATTTCATATTATTTACTTTTAATTAATTCCTAAAACTTTTAACAATGCTGGATCACTTAATATTGTTGTGTTATAACACTGAAGTGAGATGGGATAATCTGGAAGACCAACCTGGATGGGCCACCATTTTACACAGTCAACAGTGCTTAATTGATTAATACTTCTCAGGCTATATAAATATTGCAGTGTGTTTACAACTTCTGGAGATTTTATCAAAATGGTGGATCTTGCCTGGTATTAAATTTAAAGATCAGCAGAGAGGTTGAACATACTCTTTTGCAGAAACATTTTTCAAAAATAAAGCTTCCTATGAAAATGAAAACTTTATGGTCAGTAACGCCGAATTGAAGCCTTTTACTGACAGAGTTTCTCTAATTGGGTTTGCTTATTTTTGTTACTTTTGTCATTTGTTTCTTCAAATCATGTGCATTTTGTTTACCCACCGAACGTTCAATGAGGTCGCGCCCTCTCTACTGCTGTAATTAGATCATTATTATATCAGTAATGGTAGCTGAATATTACAGAGCTAGATTAGCTTGAGAAAGGATAGAAGCAATTAAGAAATATCTTCTACTTCGTGATTCTGTCAGGTAAAAATTACATAAATGTCAGGAGTCTCAGGTGAATTTTGCAGACAGTGTTCTGTTATTATGTAAGCCTGTTACTGAGATGACTAAACATCTTCTTCCTCAACGTGAAAACATTGCTTAAAAAAACCTGAAGAAACATTAAAACTTTTACAAGATCTTCCAGGTCGAATGCCTCATCCAGCAAAACCTATTACGAATGAAAGGAAAAAAAGATGAAGAAATAGTCAAAGAATTATGTAATAGATTTACTGAAGAATCTTTAAAATTTATCGATAAAACTGATCCAGATGAATTTCCATCTCTTGTTGTTACACACTATGAAATGAGAAGAAGAAAAAAATGTTCAAACCAAATCATGGAATATATATTTCAAGTCTACAACATTGGGTTGAATTTTTTTTAAATAAAATTAAAATTGAAACAGGTCCAATTGACACAATACGTGCATCGTATATAGAATACATCAATGTGATAAACAGTTGTATGATCAATATGAAAGAAGAAAACCACAATAAATCTAGGAACAAAAACATAGAAATAAAGAACAAAAGTTGCAGAAAAAACGAGAAATTCTTTCATCTGTTTAAAAATTAATTGATGGATTTGGACCCGGAATATTTGAAAAAATAAAAGTATGAATGATGATAAATTAGCTAAATACACTGCCAATGATTCTTATTCATCAGATTTATCACCAGATTATCAAGGTTTGTCTTAGATAGATTATCTGAATATGATCGTAAGAATACATCATAAAAAAGTGTTACTAGTATTTGTGATCAAGAGTCTTTTTTAAAGTTTCCGCAAAGTAGATAAACTAAGTGAAGAAACTTATTTAATTCAAAATGTCAACCTCTTCAACTTGTCAAGATCTTTATCTTCCTCTGCCTCTTCCACAAATTGAAACTCAGAAAGTTTCCGAATCTACAGGAATTGTTTCTACTGTTCAGCGTCAACAAACGTTTCTGCAGATTTTGGAAATAAAAGGTATTTAACATCTGAATATGTTACAGTAGGTATATTAACTACATATTGGTCAGGTTTTCTATGTTTATCTTTTAAGGGACAAGATAAAATTGATAAAACGTATCCGGAGTATAGTGCATTTAGCAAGAAAACACTTCAAGAAAGTTTCAAATTGTTTAAACAATTTTCTCCAAAAACTGGAAAAGGTTTTGATATTTCTCCTAACAATATTGTTTCTGATGTAGATTAACTAGAAATTCTGATTGGTGGAAAACATGCTGGAAATAATTTTCCAGAAATAATTAACGAAACAGCTGAAGCTGATATTTATCATTAATTATTTACAGGCAGTATCATGGATATTAATTTTTCTCGATCTCTCATTGATGGAATCACTGATGGCTATCACAGTGATTAAGTAATAAATAACAAATAAGATGATTATACACAATGCTCAATGTGAACCGATTATGGTCGGTAATAAATTCACTATTACCTACTTATAAAGTGTAGATAGGTGATGAACTGTGATGTTGTTCAAGATTTATTTAGAAGGATAGCTAAAAATACTGATGTTGTTCAAGGTTTATTTAGAAGGATAGCTCAAAAGGCAACACTGATTGCAAAAGCAACTAGGAATGAAAGCTATTAACAATGTTTGTCATAATGCTCCTGGTGCTGTTCGTAATGTTGCAGGTAAAGCATTTTCAGCAATTAAAGATATAGTAACATGTTTAATACGACGAAAACCTCAACCAGTAAAATTACCCAGCATTGAAGTGATGCCTGCAAATTTCAGTATAGTAACAAATCAAGCTGCAAAATCAGAAAACTAGCAGTTGTCTGATCAAGCTCAAAAATATATTATGGCAAATTTAATAGAAGGTAGTGGTCTTTGTGTTAGACGATAATAATCATAAAAAATGTTTAAACGTATATCTGATCCAGCATTCAATGTGGATGCGCCAGTGCTTAAAGATGAATCCATGCACGATTATCAGTATTTTTCCTAATGACATAAGACACTCAAATCAGCATGGACATATCGAAGTTCATTTTCAGGATACAAGTAGATTTTTCTTACCCATTGAAGAATTTATTGAAGTAGAAGGTGAACTTGTAATGGACGTTCCAGTTGTAGCACCATATGGTGATAACTTGCATGTTGGCTTTCTTAACTATGGAATTAAGTCATTGTTTGATAGCACTACACACCATGTTTTCACGAATATAACGCGCGCTTTATTCACATTTTTACAATCAGCGAAAACACACCCCCACCACCACCACCACCCCCCCCCCCGAAGCAGTATATGCGTAAGCGCTTTATCTCAGGGTTTTTTACAGCCAAAAGTGTATCGATGAATTTTGAGCAACTACCATAATAAACTGGTGACAATTGATTAAAGATTTCTTTCATACACATATAGTATAAATGAGGTTTATTCAAATATTTAATTAGAAAATAAACAATTCGAAGCTGACACCATGTTGCGCCGCTTACGCGATTTTATGTTATGATAAGTAATGAATATCTTTTATTTGCACGAGGCATACACTAACTTGCATTATAAGAATATATTTCTTGTAATTTCTATGTAGGACAAAAATCAATTATTGGTTTAAAATCGGATTTCTACAAACTATGATCGGTTTTGGAAAAAACCGATATTAACATCCCTAGACCGGCATGCGTGCATTCGGAAATTAGCGGAAACCAGTAAATGCACATAGTTTTATAGCAGCTGCTATTTTGCCTCAGTTTAAGTGAAAAATATTACTACGTGGCAATTACGACTGTACCGGTAATACCGGTATTTATTACGAGCAGAAAGGGATAAAGGTGTCGGCGTTAAATTGCTGAATGGTGAGCGAGAGATGATAAACAGCCTCGTAAAGCATATCAAATGAGGTACCTCTGGCAGTCCTGTGTTCCGGCGGGCCTGTGTTGGTTACCGCGCGGTATATGCATGGGCATGCAATCCATGATATTTTTTTACACAAAGACGGAATTTCTGCGCGTTATCTGCATGTGTGCGCTATACACTTAGGCGCGTTATATGAGCGAAAATACGGTATATGATTGATGGAGGAAATATTGTATCAGTTCAGAAAGACGTCGACGTTGCCACAACATTAATAGGGTTAGCGAAATATTCTGATGATTACATAAGATCAGCTGGCCAATCAATGATGATTGCTAAATATATTACTAACCATGCTAATCATGTTCAGTATATTAAATTATGGACACCACTAGTTACTGCAACCAATCCACAACCAGATGATTTTGAACATGTTGCTAAACCAGCTGATGCTTTTAATATTATAGGAAACGTTCATGCAAAATTTCAACTTATGATTTGCAACATATGCGTCAATGTTGTTAGGAGGACATAGAAGATTTTTATGTGTAATTACACTGTCTCATATTTTGGGATTTTGTAGAAATGTTAAAAAGATTATTTTCAGGGCAAATCATACAGTTGTAAGATGGTGGTATAGTAAATATAACACAAATCACATTATGGATGCCTTAACGACTCCAAGATTGCTAAAGACAAAAATTACTTGCTTTTATAAATCAAGGTAGTAAATCAATATTATCATGGTTAATGGTGACACACAGACAGTATCCAAAGCACTGTTGATGTTTATTAACATGCCAGAGAGAATCACAACAGGGTGTTTCTACACCAAGACATAGCTTTATTGCCTTTCAGATTATGAATCGATTAAACAATCAAGAACACTTTCATATGATATTTTGACCAACTCAGAGTTACAGAGGATTCTTTTAAATTTAAGAATGAAATTTATTATGAGAGGTGATCAAAATATAGATAATGGTTTACAAATATCAGTTAGATTTTACGAAACTGTATCCATTTTTTTCTTTTCATTATAATGGCTTGATATGACACGACAAGCTGTTGCTGATATACATTTTCATGCTCGCGTAAACTACGTACCAGCTGATGGTTATAGAGCAGTCACTGTGTGATAAATTGATGTTACTTAAAGGTGCTAGTGGACGATTGAGAGTCAGTGATGCCTCAGTATAAAACATGTAATTAAATCGCTCATGATATTCTAGCGCCATATTGTCATGCAATGTCACCTTGACTCCTGGTCAGGTAACAAAGATATAATGAAATCTTGAAAGTAGATGCAGAACAAAATAATATTGAAGAAAGATCAGATTTCTAGTGGTGGTCCAAACAAATATTCATAAACCAAAACTCTGCTTAAACATTTTCACAAAGATTTAGAATAAATAAACAACAGAAGTTCATTCTAGTTCTATTAATGATATGACGAAAACTGGTGAAATATTTCCACTTCTTGCAGCTATACCTGCGTAAATTGCTGCCGCACCAGCTGTCGCAAAGTAGCTGCGCCAGGTGCTGCCTGACCTGCTACTGCGGTGGCAATTAAGAATGCACATGGACATTGACTTTTGCACGCAAAAAAAGCTTTTTATAAAAACACGCCAACAAAAACGAGGAAGGCATTCAAAATGGTCATGTATGCCTCAACCGGGTTATCTAAGATTATCAGCTTCATGATATGGTAAAGGGTTCAGACTTCCCGGGATAACACCTCATTACACACAATATATATTCTGCCAATGTCTAATTTTGATTTAATTAATGCTGCTAAATATTTAACTTAACACTTTTTAGAGGTGCTTTTATGCATTATCTATTACCTAACCAGCACAATGAAGTTGAAACCAGTAACAATCTTGATAATAGTTCTGGCACAGGAACTCATTGGGTTGAATACACAATTGATCCATACGGATATATTTACTTTGATTCATACAGACGTCCACTGATGAAGTAACATATGTTATATACAAAATCGATTCCAAACTAGTTTTCAACAATACCAACACGTACAATAACTTACGTGCCAATATGTGGCCATCAAGCAACTGCTTTACTTAACGCAGTATCAAAACCAACTTAACCACCTCAAAATGTCATGCACAAGTATCGCTTAACAGTTTAAAGCTGCTGTCCCGTTTTTGTGTTGCTTTTCATGATATATGTGTATCATCAAAAGAGACAATGCCACCTGCACTTGCTAATATCAGTTTCATTGATTGAAAATCAGGCAGTGGGACATGACTTACAGTTGCGAACGGTAGAGCTGTCACTCAGAAGGTATTAGACGAAAATAATAATGTATATATATATATATATATATATATATATATATATATATATATATATATATATATATATATCTAATATATAAAACTGAATGTTTGTTTGTTTGTGTTGTATGCGTTCCTATACCGTTCATCCGATTGCGACAAAACTTTGGTGAGTTCTTCTGCGCACGCCCGCGAAGGTTTCTGAATTAGTACAACCATTAAAATTGTAACAATTAACAAATGTGTTTTTACGACATTTACCGTGTGTTCGCTGTGAACTGTAGGCGCCTTTAGATACGTCACGTGATCGAACAGTAAGCGCATTTAGATACGTCACGTGATCGAACAGTAGGTGCCTTTAGATACGTCACGTGATCGAACAGTAGGCGCCTTATATACGTCACGTGATCGAACAGTAGGCGCCTTAGATACGTCACGTGATCGAACAGTAGGTGCCTTAGATACGTCACGTGATCGAACACGGTCTGTAGCGATACCTAATTTCGCGTGTCTTCGGTGTGAACTGTAGGCGCCTTAGATACGTCATGTTTACTTAGTTACGTTTGGCTCGCGCCATGGTTACGTCAAACAATCGTGGTGTGAATTTGTACGTCACGTGATCGAACAGTAGGCGCCTTAAATACGTCACGTGATTGAACAGTCTGGATTGGCTGAAACTATGATGACGTAATCTTCTATATATCTAATATATAAAGGTGGCGCTCTACAGTTTCGTACTTTGCATAGGGTTAGAATTTTAAAGAAAAATAATTTTCTGGGATTTCTTCACTGGTTATACTGGCAATATAATAAAGACTTTGTATATCTTAGGTGTTGGGAGAAGAACTTTCAATTCCCTTTATTTTGATGTATGATTGATGGGTGTACTTTAGGTTCTAGAGTATACAGCTTGGGCTAACATAAGATGTGCTCATGTAAACAAACTGCTAGCTCCGCATGGTCATTTTCACTCCCTGGACTTCAGAGGTAAATTGTAGAAAAATGGTACGATAACTTTTTTTACTTTTCAGATATTTTGTAATTTGTTCATTGCACTTTCAGAAGCTGCTATTGCCTACTTTAGCAAAATTCGTTTTCCCTAGTTTAATATCTGCTAAAGTTAGTGTACTTTTGATTAATTCTGGCTAATTTTTCAAGCACATGGGAGCATCCATTTTGTTATACCATGCGCTTAGATCATTTACAATTTCCACAAGTGCAGTATCCAAAGAAATATCAGCCACATTACATCAAAGTAGCATTGAGATATGCCAACATTATCTCCATTGTGCATGTTACAAATGCAAACAACTTCACCTCACATACGTCACTATCTGAAAAGTACATATTAACTGGTGAGCGCCCCCATAAAGAGCATTCGGGTGTATACCCATGGAGTTATATTTATTGCTGTTTGTATTAATATTGGCTCATTTAGTTTAAATTCACTGCAGTTTAGAACTTAAATGTCTTTACATTCCAAATTCTGCTTTAATTAAGCGGCTGCAGGTGGGCTTGAGAAGAGTTATGTCCCTTGCTATTGTACACAATACGACATAGACTAGTGGCAATTAGAAACCTCTGTGTGTCATTGTTTTTAAAAATGTTTCATTAATTTCACATTTCTCAAGGAAGATGCTATCAGTTCTTCTTTGAACTGGTAATAATTTGGATATTTTTCCCTGTTTTTTCATTGTCAAATTAAACTATTAACAAAATTTATTTTCTTGGTATTAAATAATTTTGTATTGACATATAAAAAAAATTCTATAGTATCATATGCTCATGGTTTATTAAGCTAAGTCAGAAATATTTCAAACTAAATTAACAGTTCAAGATATAATGACATATAAAAGAGCTTCAACTCAACATACACAAGTCTGCAGCAAGTTTCACATTTAGACAGGCTCACATGAACAACATGGTTATGGAAAAATTTATGTAACCTTTCGTGTGAAAAGAAAGATTGCTTTGGTTCACCGACTAAGGTTCTATGTTGAAACTATGGTAAATTCACTACCATATCAGTGTGACGTATCACATAGATGCCATACAAAAACATGATCATTTATCACTTAAACCAAAAAAGAGAAAATTTGGCTAGAAAATCATGTAAAGCCTATGGTGAATGCCAAGGCAATATGGGCTAGGGGGAGTGATGTATACTGTGATAGTCAGGTACATTTAATAATTGTTACATGCATTCATTTAAAGGATTTAAAGTGTATGGATGTTCATTGGGTACAAAATTATTTATTGAATTAGCAAAGATTGAATTTTGTACAAGTTTTCTGTTGCTTTTTTGTTTGCGTTTCATGTAGCATATGTACTTGTACTGAAGACTTGATTTCCTCTCCCTATCTTTTACTGTTCTCTGATCTCATTCTGCTATGAGCTGAAATACTGGATCAGACTGAGTAGAACAATTCCATGAGACTTGGTCAGTGGGAGTGTAAAGTTTCCTGTACCATACTCAGAGCTATGAGGGAATGAATGACATAATGCATCAAAATGTCTGCTCCATACTGATATTTTAGGTACATTGGTAAAAATGATATTGTGCAAGCTCTCGCACTTATTTGTGTTTAGAAAGTGTTAAATTTTATTTAGCTTGACATCTAAGACAAAATTTCTTAGTAAATATTCAAGATTTTTAATATAAGAAAGATTTAAATGTTTCCCATATGGCAGAAATTTTGAGTAATAGGATGCTAAATGGGCAAGTCAGTCACTCCAACTTTAGCCTTGTAGCAAGAAAGTGCCAACATCGCATTTAAATTTCCTGTGCCTGGGCCTCACTTTCTATGTCCTTGGCACTTTTCTGGACAGGCAGCCTGTTCTGCTTCCTGCAGATTTCAGTTTGTACATTTAACTGTTAAAAAGGCACACAGTCCTTGAGTTTTGCTTTTATACATCGGTGGATTATATCGCTTGCAATTTCCAGCTCAGTCATACATTATGCACAATGTTCCCAATATCCTAGTTAGTTTTGGTATGTTCATAATTACATTTCCATTGATGTTGACAACACGCTGCAACATGTGACCCAACAATTAAGTTTTCTTCATTTCTTTCTTTCTCCAATTCAGGACAAAGCTTGGGGGCACTTTATTTGGGCCACAGGAAGATAGTGATTCTTCATATACATCAATTCTTGGGCGCTTTATTTGTGGAGATGTAGAACCAGATTGCAACCTGAATAGGTTGGTCACTCTTGGATACTCGTAATCTATAGTCCTATGGTTGACTGTGTTGTATGAACTCTTGTGGACAAATAGCTATTTTCTTAGCTCTTCCTTTAGCCATGTTTTCTTAGATAGTGGCTAATGTGGGTTGATGTAGTATTAGTGACATCATGGTTACCAGTTGTTCCTGGTTGTGATGGATCTTAGACAGTATGTAACATCATAATCAGGCTGGGGCTTGAAATTGTTGGGAAACACACCTACCCCCTTTTTTGGCATACAAGTCTACATGTTTTTGTTTTATAATTAATTTGACCATATAAAGCAGTCAATGTATTTGATTTTCATTGTAATCAGTTATGAATGTAATCATCAATCACATTCCTGGTCCATGGAATGGTCTCACCAGGAGTTAATTCCCCTTGACTTTTCATTTCAATTCTTTGGCATACAAGCATTAGTGCAGATTCAAATTAGATTACTAGTGCTGGGGAAAAGAGTAATTATTTACAATCAAAATATATATTTATGTCTACTGTTATGAATTTATAGCATCAAGGACTTTTTTTCTTAATCCAATGCTGGACAATTTTTGCACTATTACCTCAAACTTTATGGAATTTTCCTCACTTTTCTCACTTGATTTACATGTATACATGACCCAAGTATAATTTGCAACTTTGGAAATGATCAAAATACATTATTTGATGTTTGGATTGAAAAATAAAACAAATACTTCATATGCATTTATTCTTGAATGTCTTTCTTTAATGTCAAAATAATAGCATTTCCCAGTGACGTTAAAATACAGTTTTGACGTCATGAAGCTACATTTAAGTTACTTCAGAGGGGTATAGTAAATTAACTATATGTTTGTCATTTTGGAAGTAAATATCATGTATGATATATCAATATGTATGAAATTGACTGCAAAATATGACAAGTTTTTCAATAAGTTGAAAACACATCTTCAGTGGTTCTTTAAGGTGGCGCTCTACAGTTTCGTACTTTGCATAGGGTTAGAATTTTAAAGAAAAATAATTTTCTGGGATTTCTTCACTGGTTATACTGGCAATATAATAAAGACTTTGTATATCTTAGGTGTTGGGAGAAGAACTTTCAATTCCCTTTATTTTGATGTATGATTGATGGGTATACTTTAGGTTCTAGAGTATACAGCTTGGGCTAACATAAGATGTGCTCATGTAAACAAACTGCTAGCTCCGCATGGTCATTTTCACTCCCTGGACTTCAGAGGTAAATTGTAGAAAAATGGTACGATAACTTTTTTTACTTTTCAGATATTTTGTAATTTGTTCATTGCACTTTCAGAAGCTGCTATTGCCTACTTCAGCAAAATTCGTTTTCCCTAGTTTAATATCTGCTAAAGTTAGTGTACTTTTGATTAATTCTGGCTAATTTTTCAAGCACATGGGAGCATCCATTTTGTTATACTGTAACGTGCCAAGGGGTCAAGGTCAAATAAAATGGAATAGATGGACAACTCAACGTCTTTTTCAGTTACTAGATCTTTCCAGTGAATTGCAATGTCAATAAATGTTGTGTTCACCACAATGGTCCTATTTAGACAATAAACACACAAAAGAAAACAAATATAAATAGTCAACACAGTTTATTATATTACTTCCAGGATTGTATGTGTGGGCTCACAAACTTAAGGGTTAAAAATGCTGAAATATAATATTTACTAATTTTCAGAACATTTGTTTTGATAAAGCTTATTAAAACACAAGTTTCAGTGTATTTTGCATGTAAAAGTCAGCAGCAATGTTCCCGTTGTTCCAAATTAATCTTGTACACACACAAAAAAAACAACAACAAAAATAAGCTAGTATGTATCAAAATGTGTTTGTATGACGTACCGAAGTGGTAAGGATATTTGTGCATCCAATCAATGTTCGGAACCAGACCCGGGTTTTTGTTTATAGTACAATGGTAAATGTGTTAGAGGCACAGTCTGGAACCGGATGTTAAGTGTGTCGCATTCTCGACTGAGACACAGTTTGTCGTTTTGAGCGACACAGACTGGAGCAACCGGATGTTAATAATGTGCGCCTGAATTGAATGCGACAATGTGTGTCGTTTTGTGACAACAAAGTGTGTCGTTGTGTCGGGTATATTATTTCGCCATCGAAACGACACAACCACTACAAATTGGATGGGAATTTTATATCTCAAAATGATACATGTAATTGAGTAGGAACTTCGATAGTGCCAATCCGAATACTAAATTTCCAATGGATAGCAGACGGCTGTGTTGATGACGACACAGTGACAGTGTGTCGTCAGCCTAATCACTTTATGAGGACTTTCATTTAATATAACAAGTTAATAAACGTGAAACAATATCAGAGAAACATTATAGTAGTCATTATGAGTACTAAATTTAATATGTCGGTAGTAAGTAGTCTACCTTGCTATTAATGC
Organism: Unio delphinus; assembly: GCA_029339505.1. Taxonomy (NCBI): domain Eukaryota; kingdom Metazoa; phylum Mollusca; class Bivalvia; order Unionida; family Unionidae; genus Unio; species Unio delphinus. Next base: position 939,498 of record JAQISU010000237.1, read on the forward strand.
TTGAAGTTATCTAGAAACTTTTGTTTTGTTTGATCTTGAGACCTTTACTGGAGTCCAGCAGAACCACAACTGCCAAAACGGCGGATCTCGCCCCTATTTATAGGTTTTGGGAACACACTCGGGAAATTCACGACAATGTTTTCACGAAAATGACTATATATGGAAGAATTCGGAAATATTAACTTGAGCGCCTCCTAGTGGAAAGCCGAGCGCCCCATATACACAGTAGTAAACATGGCGCCCGATTTCAAACGACAAAACTAACAATTATTTCACAATAAATAATACAAAGATTCACATTGATGATGAACAGTTTCATCATGTTGGTGACACTTATGAACTTACATGAGTATTACCTTAATTCTGGAGAGAACAAAAATGGATACAATTACCTATTTTTCTCTCAAAATAGACGGTAAGTAATAACAATTTACAATCTTATCATGTACACTCTGGGCTTCAAAAATCTTTACCCAGATAATTAATATTTAAACAAATAATTTTTATATGATTTACATATTGTATCAGATTACCTTTGTTTTGTACAATGGTCATATAACAAAAACTGTTACCACAGTTACTATTATTTGCATTGGAAACAGGCAAAACTTTACAACATGAAGGGAATGTAAACAATAAAAGAAGATTATAAATTCCCTCAAACATTAATTAAATTTACAATTGCACTTTATAAAATTATAAGTTGACAGGTAGTCAGGATTGTTTCACTACCCCCGTCTTGCTGAAAAAGTTATTCCTCGAACTTCTGCTAGTTAGTTAAAAGAGGTTATCATATATTCATACATCTAACTATCCAAAATTCAATGATACTGATTCAAAGACATGGAGTATTATCTTGCAATATACATGTTACACAACTTTGATAATATTTTAACTACAAAGGATATGATTATGGCTGAAAAATAATACAATTTGAACCTTATACTAATATTAAATATTCCACACTCATAGTTATCCAATTATCATGGTAAGTATCCTAGCTTGTCACATGAGAGACTGAGGTTAAATTCTGCATTGGAGACCCAGTTAATATAGCTGGAAACAGTGCCATTTGATGATTATTTAATCCCCCCCCCCCCCGTTTATGTGTATATATTATTATTATTTTATTTTATTAATGCCCATTTACAGTCTAATTTGATTGTCCCACTCAACCAATGAAAGTGAATTAAATTACAGGAAATGAGGAAGAATTTTTGTTTTTATTTTGGGGATAATAGTTATTAACATTAAAGTAAAACAAATCTGCCTAATTCAAGTTTAAACTGAAAATGGAACACTGTGTTTCCTTCTCTTCCGTGCTCTTCGCAGACAGGGTGATTGATAGTGAAGATTCCTCGGTCTGTGTCTCCATATGTCGGGTTAATGGTGTTGTATTCTCAGTCATGGTGTTTTTACTTTCTCTTCTGATGAAAGTAGGATCCGGAAACCACATTGATGTTAACTCATATACTGTACCATCTGTAAGAACTGCTTTCTCAACTCTCTTCAACCACACTTCAGGAGCTGGGTCAAACTGGTTAACATTGGAAAGTTGTCCAAACATCTTAGATTTCATTCTTATTCGCCTCAAGCATTCTGCCTGGGGAGTTTTTGCGTAAATGCTTGGAGCTCCCATAAATGCCTCCCTTGGGTCAGCGTCATGAAGGGAGGGAACTCGGTTCATATACTCATAAAGGGTTCCTTGTGTCGATGTCTCCAGCTGGATGGGCCTAACCATATATGTGGGCGCTGGGCGCAGAAGTTCAACATTTCTCTGTGGGCTTTGTGACTGCACCATCTCTAGTGGTGTTGGATGATACGGTGGCACTTCTACACACGATGATCCTAAACATGGCTCATAGGGTGAGTCGGGTATAGAAGTTGTTGTCATTTTCAGCACTGGCTGTTGCATAGACTTCTCTCCGTGTTTGGTAGTAGCCTTTACTGATGGTTCATAAACAGATCCAGTTTTGATTTGAGGTCTCTGGGGTGATTTAAAGAGATTTCTCATGCTTGGTGAGATCATGGCTTCCCGCTCCGGCGTTGACGGAAAATCTTCTAGATAAATCGGGGTAGGTGATTTCAGCGGTGTTAGAGGTGATAAGGGGTGATCTGGAGTGCCCACTGGAGTCTCTATGCTATACGATCTTGGAGTCTTCTTAGATCTTTGAAAACTTGAAACTGATTTTACACAGGTTACATGTTCCTTCCTATCATACGGACAGGCTCTTCCAGGGTGCTTGGCAGCATAGTGTGCCCTCATCCGGTATAGAGTGTTCTTGGCTACAATGTATGTGCAGTATTCGCACCTGATTTTATCCCCATGATGATATCTATAATGTCTATGGAGCAGCTGCCAGTTCGCACAGGACACGCCACACTCAGTACACTGGACAACCATTCTGAAAAGTGTCCAGAGAGGTAATGTTAAATCCAATGATAATTGTAAAACTATAATATATGGCTTACATTAGCCCTTAATCATTTTTTTTTTTTTTTTTTTTTTTTTTTTTTTTTTAATAATTTATTTTACATGTGTATAGGAATGAAACAAACTCAACAAAGTTAGACCACCATATGCAGAGAGTTAAACCATTTACTTGCATGATGTTGTTTGCAGGTTTATGGATTATGTAATGACTTGCTATTTCTATCCCAATTATGCAATGAGAATGCTATTCAGAATACCAAAACTTCTTTTGATTTAGAGTACCAAAACAATCCCCACAATACACTGGACAGTACTGCCCATACCCTACCTAAAATGTATAAAAATGTATCCAAAACTATCCATCCCTCCACTATGCCAACATCAGAGCCCTCAAAAGTGAGAGTCCTCTCTTCCCTGACTTCCATATTCTGGACTTTCCTTCAGGTGGCCGTGAATATGACAAACTACCAACTAACCTCAGTACAAATAACTGAGAGCATTTGTCGACTAATGTCTCAGAAAATAAATAGGTACATTAATGCCGGCTACCCAAAAAGAGTCCCGTTCACTTCACAAGTAAAATTTACAAGAACACCAGGGCTTACGTACCCTATATATGTGTCTTGTTAAACAAAACGTGTCGGGCTCAACACAAATTAGAGGTTTCTATCAACCATGCGGTTCCCGCCATAAAATGGCTTCAATCTGTCATGATGGACAATTTTTGGTACTGCTTTAGGATTGTTCTGTATTTTATAAACTAAATCAGATAACACTCCGATTACATGATATGGGCCTTCCCAGTTTGTTTGAAGTTTTGGACTTCGATCTTTCTTCCTTGTTTTTGTGTGGAGCCAAACAATGTCTCCTATTTTATACTGTCTTGCCTGTATCTTATGATCATAATATCTCTTCTGCCTGCTGCTTGCTTCCATCATATGATTCCTGGCCTTGTCATGAATTTTCCACATTCGGGTAAGTAGATATTTAATGTGCTCATTTTCTGGGTTGTCATCAGTTTCTTGTTGCGCTTTTGGTGGAGGTCCATAAATTAGATCAACAGGTAGTTGAACTTCTCGTCCCATCATCATCATATTTGGAGTTTGACCTGTGCTTTCATGCACAGATGATCTGTACGCAAGCATAGCCAGTTGAAGATGGTCATCCCAGTCTTGCTGATTCTGTATAATATACTTGCTTAATATATCTTCAATGGTGCGGTTAAACCTTTCAACTAGACCGTCACTTTGAGGATGGAAGGCTGTTGTCTTGGTCTTGTCAATGTGCATTCTGGAGCAGAGTTCACTAAATAGTTTTGATTGAAACTGACCACCCTGGTCAGTGTGTAGTTGTTGCGGTAATCCAAAACGGCAAATAAATTCTTCCACAAATAAGTTAGCTATTGTTTCAGTGTTTTGTTCTGGCATAGGGAATGCCTCTGTCCATCGTGTGAAATAGTCTGCAATTACTAATATGTACTTGTTTCCTCTATTTGATCTTGGGAAAGGACCCAGCACATCCATGGCTACCCTTTCTAATGGGGCACCGACAATGTATTGTTTCATAGCTGCTCTTGGGCGTAGCTTGGGGCCTTTGCGGGATTGACATATTTCACATTTTTGACACCATTGTCTGACACTCTCTTTATAGCCGACCCAGTAGAAACGACTTCGTACTCTTGCAATAGTGCGAGTCACGCCAAGATGTCCAGCACAAGGGTCATCATGCAGCATCTTCAAGATTTCATTTTTCTGGCTGTTAGGCAATATTAGTTGCCATCGGATTTCACCAGTGTCTACTATTATCCATTTTCTGTAGAGTTTTCCATCAAGAAGTTGTATACGATCCCATTGAGACCAATAAGTTTTAACTGCTGAATTATATGGCGATACATGTTCCCACAATGGTTTGGTATCTCCATTCTGTTTCTATTTCATGACAAAAGAAAGATTATCATCCTTGGACTGTGCATCTGCTATCGATTGATCTGTGTGTTGGGCAAACCACATTGCAGCAGACTCGACTTCCTCAACTGCATCATTGATGTGGATATGAGTTGTTGAAATTCTGTCTTTTGTCTTACGGATGGCCATGATTGTATTTGTTTCTGTTTCCATGGTGTGCGCCTGGTCAAATGAAGCATCTTTCTGTTCTTGACGCTTACAGTGGTCACATGGCATGCAAGGTCGCCTCGACAACCCATCGGCATTGCTATGAGTTTTGCCTGCCCGATACTCAATTTTGAAGGTGTACGTGTTGAGTACTTGCATCCATCTGGCAATTTGGCCCTCTGGATTTTTGAAAAGCAACAGCCAAGTCAGCGCCCCGTGGTCAGTTCTGACAGTAAAGTTTGTTCCATATAGGTAGTGGTGAAAGTGTTTAACACTGTCCACAATTGCAAGCAACTCTCGACGAGTTACACAGTAGCTTCTTTCTGCTTTGTTTAATGTTCGACTGAAGTAGGCAATAACATGTTCTTGGCTATCAAACGTTTGAGACAAAACAGCACCTAGGCCATGACCGCTTGCATCTGTATCAAGAATGAATGTTTTAGTCATATCTGGGTAGCTAAGTATTGGAGCTGATGTTAAGAATTCCTTCAGTCTTTGGAAAGCCATTTCATGTTCTAGTTTCAAATGAAAAGGGGCATTCTTTTCAGTTAGGCAATGAAGAGGTTTAGCTATTGTGGAGAATCCTTTGATAAATCTACGATAGTATGAGCAGGTGCCGAGAAAACTTCGCAGCTCATGGATATTCTCTGGAGTAGGCCAGTCTTTTACTGCAGCAACTTTTTCAGGGTCAGTTGAAATACCTTCAGATGACACAATATGTCCCAAAAAGGCAACCTTTTCTTTGAACAAGGAACACTTATTTGGAGATATTTTCATTCCAGCCTTCTGGATACGCAAGATTACTTCCTCTAAACGAGTGAGATGTTCTTCAAAAGTATCAGCAAAGACAATGATGTCATCCAAATAGACTAAACATGTTTTCCAGTGTAGTCCATGGAGGACATATTCCATCAGTCGTTCAAATGTCCCTGGGGCATTACAGAGCCCAAACGGCATAACCTTAAATTGAAAGAGACCGCATGTTGTGGTAGATGCAGTCTTTTCAGTATCATTTGGATGAACTTCTACTTGCCAGTAGCCACTGGCAAGGTCTAAAGTTGAGAACCATTTTGAGCCTCGCAAAGCATCAAAAGTATCATCAATACGCGGGAGAGGATAACTGTCCTTTAATGTTACATCATTTAGTCTGCGGTAGTCTACACAGAATCTCACTGACCCATCTTTCCTTTGGACAAGGACAATGGGTGATGCCCATGGAGATTTTGAAGGTTCAATTATGCCATCCTTTAACATTCGATTGATTTCATCCTCTGCAGCTTGTCGCTTTGACAAAGGAAGTCTTCTGGGATGCTGTTTTATAGGATTGGCATTACCACTATTGATTTTGTGTTGAACTATATTTGTACGACCAAGGTCACTTTTAGATTTGGCAAATACTGATTCATATTTGCATAGAAGCTTTCGTAGATGATCCTGCTGAGGTTCAGATAAGGTTTTCCTTGACTCTTCAATCAACATTTTTAAATGTTCTGGTTCCTGTGGACAGGTAGTAGTGGTTATTTTATTTACCTTTCCTACAAGGTCATCATTCTCTGTTACTTCCAGATGAAAAGTGCAAGCCACTGGTTCACAAATTGCAGCACATGAATGTTTATAAAGTTTAATGGAGCTACGAGACAAATTAACCATTCGAAGTGGGATACAACCATAACTTGGGTTAACGACAGCTTTTGCAACCAGTATCCCATTATGTGCCAAGTGGGACTTGTATGGTTCCACCACAGCCTCTTTACAGCCTACAATTTCCCCATCTATCAATCCTGTAACCAGTATTTCAGAGTTGGATGGTACAATGATGTCCTCTGATAATGTAATTTTAAACACAGATTGCATCTGACTTTCTCGTTGACACGGTAAGCACTTCCCATCTATCATAAGTTGACCCTCTCTCATGTTTATTTGACAGTTGTGTCTATACAAAAAGTCATATCCCAAAACTAGAGGTGCCTCTACATCAGCTATAATAAACTGATGTGTAAGGGATTTACCATTGATCTCGATATGAAACTCAGCAATTCCTAATGGAGTAACCAAGCCACCATCTGCCATTCTAAGTTGTCCACCACCATATTGTAAAGGGGGTCGTAGTGAATCTGAGATAGCATAATACTTCTGAGCATTTAGAACTGTGATTGAGCTGCCAGTGTCAATCAATGCATTTACCCCAATATCATAAATTGTTACCTTAACATATAAACCATCTTGTTGAGAATGTTTTACTTCATTCATAGGCCACTGGTATTGAATATTAGCTGAAGCTGGGCCCGTTGCTTCAGCTAGTGTTCGTTTCCCGGGACCTTGACATTACTGTTAGTATATTTCATCTGACTTTTCGTGTTGGTTATCCTTCTACATTGTTCCAGTTTTTCTTCATCATCGAGGCGTTTGAAGCACTTACTTTCCCAGTGTCCAAGCTTACCACAATAAGCACATTTCATGTTACTATTTTGTTTATTCTTATTGTGATTTTTATTGGTTTTATTTTGATTTTCCAGCTGCTCTATTCGTTTTAGAATTTCTCTGAGCATGTCATCATTTTTATTTGATTTTTCATCTCTATCTATGGACATGCTGTTTTCTTTGTTCAAAACTTCTCGTTGCATCCGTACGCCATGTTTGATAGTCAAGCATCCATGTCTTCCCTTTTGAAATGCTTCATATTCATGACCAACTCGCAGTGCATCATCCACAGTTTGGGACTTTGATTGAAACACCACCCATTCAAGCTCAGAGTCATTCAGGGAGTCAATAAAGCAATCTCTGGCCAGTTGTTCTCTAACTTGTAAGGGCGCAGTTGGATATGCAAGTCGTACCAGGCGTTTGATGTCCTGTGCTAATTCTGTGAGAGGTTCCCCTCTCTTCCGCAGTCTACTCTTAATCTGTGCTCTGTAAAGTTCCGACTGGTTTTCTGGCTCAAACCGAGCTGCTAATGCATTTACTAGACTTCTGTAATTTCTTCGCATGTCAGGGTGTAGATCACTCAGAACTCCCTGTGCAGCCCCACGTAAGCTAAATGCAAGTTCCAAGGCCTTTTGATGATCATCCCATTGATTAATTTCCGCTACTAACTCAAAATGTACCAAGTAATCTTGCCAATGTGTCGATCCATCATATGTTGCTGGTTTGTGATATTTTGAATCATTGCGACGATATGAGTTACCATGTGACATAGGTAAGACAGGCTCTCCATGATTATTTCTATCAGACACAAATCTGGGTTGGCGTATGGATTGAGGTAACATAAACTCATAGAGGTCACTCGACCTTGGTCTGTCCTCATTCGAACTGCTTCTTGTATTGTCAAAGGAGTCTACTGGTCTGCTTATTATGTCAGCATGTCCACTTGTTTCATTGGGTGAGCTAGTAGAAAAAGCTGTATTACCATTTCTTCCATCACACAGTTGGAAATGTGGCAGATAATTTCTAAACGTTGAGCGACTGCTACTTTCTGACAAAGTGTATTGACTATCCTTTTCCATTTTTCCGCCATTACTAATTCTAAACTGTACTTCTCCACTGGGTGTTGCATTTAAGATCGTATGTGTGGAGGAGGCTCTCTGCGATGGTGGGAGTTGTGGTTCTTGGATTCCGATTATCTCTAACGTTGAGTCGTGAGCTTCCATTGTTGTTCCCCTTGTTTATTAAGTATGTACAGGATCAAATAGGTTTTTATCGATCCCACCGCTGCCACCAAATTTGTAACGTGCCAAGGGGTCAAGGTCAAATAAAATGGAATAGATGGACAACTCAACGTCTTTTTCAGTTACTAGATCTTTCCAGTGAATTGCAATGTCAATAAATGTTGTGTTCACCACAATGGTCCTATTTAGACAACAAACACACAAAAGAAAACAAATATAAATAGTCAACACAGTTTATTATATTACTTCCAGGATTGTATGTGTGGGCTCACAAACTTAAGGGCTCAAAATGCTGAAATATAATATTTACTAATTTTCAGAACATTTGTTTTGATAAAGCTTATTAAAACACAAGTTTCAGTGTATTTTGCATGTAAAAGTCAGCAGCAATGTTCCCGTTGTTCCAAATTAATCTTGTACACACACAAAAAAAAACAACAACAAAAATAAGCTAGTATGTATCAAAATGTGTTTGTATGACGTACCGAAGTGGTAAGGATATTTGTGCATCCAATCAATGTTCGGAACCAGACCCGGGTTTTTGTTTATAGTACAATGGTAAATGTGTTAGAGGCACAGTCTGGAACCGGATGTTAAGTGTGTCGCATTCTCGACTGAGACACAGTTTGTCGTTTTGAGCGACACAGACTGGAGCAACCGGATGTTAATAATGTGCGCCTGAATTGAATGCGACAATGTGTGTCGTTTTGTGACAACAAAGTGTGTCGTTGTGTCGGGTATATTATTTCGCCATCGAAACGACACAACCACTACAAATTGGATGGGAATTTTATATCTCAAAATGATACATGTAATTGAGTAGGAACTTCGATAGTGCCAATCCGAATACTAAATTTCCAATGGATAGCAGACGGCTGTGTTGATGACGACACAGTGACAGTGTGTCGTCAGCCTAATCACTTTATGAGGACTTTCATTTAATATAACAAGTTAATAAACGTGAAACAATATCAGAGAAACATTATAGTAGTCATTATGAGTACTAAATTTAATATGTCGGTAGTAAGTAGTCTACCTTGTTATTAATGCTTGAAATTATCTAGAAACTTTTGTTTTGTTTGATCTTGAGACCTTTACTGGAGTCCAGCAGAACCACAACTGCCAAAACGGCGGATCTCGCCCCTATTTATAGGTTTTGGGAACACACTCGGGAAATTCACGACGATGTTTTCACGAAAATGACTATATATGGAAGAATTCGGAAAATGACTATATATGGAAGAATTCGGAAATATTAACTTGAGCGCCTCCTAGTGGAAAGCCGAGCGCCCCATATACACAGTAGTAAACATGGCGCCCGATTTCAAACGACAAAAATAACAATTATTTCACAATAAATAATACAAAGATTCACATTGATGATGAACAGTTTCATCATGTCGGTGACACTTATGAACTTACATGAGTATTACCTTAATTCTGGAGAGAACAAAAAATGGATACAATTACCTATTTTTCTCTCAAAATAGACGGTAAGTAATAACAATTTACAATCTTATCATGTACACTCTGGGCTTCAAAAATCTTTACCCAGATGATTAATATTTAAACAAATAATTTTTATATGATTTACATATTGTATCAGATTACCTTTGTTTTGTACAATGGTCATATAACAAAAACTGTTACCACAGTTACTATTATTTGCATTGGAAACAGGCAAAACTTTACAACATGAAGGGAATGTAAACAATAAAAGAAGATTATAAATTCCCTCAAACATTAATTAAATTTACAATTGCACTTTATAAAATTATAAGTTGACAGGTAGTCAGGATTGTTTCAATACCATGCGCTTAGATCATTTACAATTTCCACAAGTGCAGTATCCAAAGAACTATCAGCCACATTACATCAAAGTAGCATTGAGATATGCCAACATTATCTCCATTGTGCATGTTACAAATGCAAACAACTTCACCTCACATACGTCACTATCTGAAAAGTACATATTAACTGGTGAGCGCCCCCATAAAGAGCATTCGGGTGTATACCCATGGAGTTATATTTATTGCTGTTTGTATTAATATTGGCTCATTTGGTTTAAATTCACTGCAGTTTAGAACTTAAATGTCTTTACATTCCAAATTCTGCTTTAATTAAGCGGCTGCAGGTGGGCTTGAGAAGAGTTATGTCCCTTGCTATTGTACACAATACGACATAGCCTAGTGGCAATTAGAAACCTCTGTGTGTCATTGTTTTTAAAAATGTTTCATTAATTTCACATTTCTCAAGGAAGATGCTATCAGTTCTTCTTTGAACTGGTAATAATTTGGATATTTTTCCCTGTTTTTTCATTGTCAAATTAAACTATTAACAAAATTTATTTTCTTGGTATTAAATAATTTTGTATTGACATATAAAAAAAATTCTATAGTATCATATGCTCATGGTTTATTAAGCTAAGTCAGAAATATTTCAAACTAAATTAACAGTTCAAGATATAATGACATATAAAAGAGCTTCAACTCAACATACACAAGTCTGCAGCAAGTGTCACATTTAGACAGGCTCACATGAACAACATGGTTATGGAAAAATTTATGTAACCTTTCGTGTGAAAAGAAAGATTGCTTTGGCTCACCGACTAAGGTTCTATGTTGAAATTATGGTAAATTCACTACCATATCAGTGTGACGTATCACATAGATGCCATACAAAAACATGATCATTTATCACTTAAACCAAAAAAAGAGAAAATTTGGCTAGAAAATCATGTAAAGCCTATGGTGAATGCCAAGGCAATATGGGCTAGGGGGAGTGATGTATACTGTGATAGTCAGGTACATTTAATAATTGTTACATGCATTCATTTAAAGGATTTAAAGTGTATGGATGTTCATTGGGTACAAAATTATTTATTGAATTAGCAAAGATTGAATTTTGTACAAGATTTCTGTTGCTTTTTTGTTTGCGTTTCATGTAGCATATGTACTTGTACTGAAGACTTGATTTCCTCTCCCTGTCTTTTACTGTTCTCTGATCTCATTCTGCTATGAGCTGAAATACTGGATCAGACTGAGTAGAACAATTCCATGAGACTTGGTCAGTGGGAGTGTAAAGTTTCCTGTACCATACTCAGAGCTATGAGGGAATGAATGACATAATGCATCAAAATTTCTCCTCCATACTGATATTTTAGGTGCATAGGTAAAAATGATATTGTGCAAGCTCTCGCACTTATTTGTGTTTAGAAAGTGTTAAATTTTATTTAGCTTGACATCTAAGACAAAATTTCTTAGTAAATATTCAAGCTTTTTAATATAAGAAAGATTTAAATGTTTCCCATATGGCAGAAATTTTGAGTAATAGGATGCTAAATGGGCAAGTCAGTCACTCCAACTTTAGCCTTGTAACAAGAAAGTACCAACATCGCATTTAAATTTCCTGTGCCTGGGCCTCACTTTCTATGTCCTTGGCACTTTTTGGGACAGGCAGCCTGTTCTGCTTCCTGCAGATTGCAGTTTGTACATTTAACTGTTAAAAAGGCACACAGTCCTTGAGTTTTGCTTTTATACATCGGTGGATTATATCGCTTGCAATTTCCAGCTCAGTCATACAGCACAATGTTCCCAATATCCTAGTTAGTTTTGGTATGTTTATAATTACATTTCCATTGATGTTGACAACACGCTGCAACATGTGACCCAACAATTAAGTTTTCTTCATTTCTTTCTTTCTCCAATTCAGGACAAAGCTTGGGGGCACTTTATTTGGGCCACAGGAAGATAGTGATTCTTCATATACATCAATTCTTGGGCGCTTTATTTGTGGAGATGTAGAACCAGATTGCAACCTGAATAGGTTGGTCACTCTTGGATACTCGTAATCTATAGTCCTATGGTTGACTGTGTTGTATGAACTCTTGTGGACAAATAGCTATTTTCTTAGCTCTTCCTTTAGCCATGTTTTCTTAGATAGTGGCTAATGTGGGTTGATGTAGTATTAGTGACATCATGGTTACCAGTTGTTCCTGGTTGTGATGGATCTTAGACAGTATGTAACATCATAATCAGGCTGGGGCTTGAAATTGTTGGGAAACACACCTACCCCCTTTTTTGGCATACAAGTCTGCATGTTTTTGTTTTATAATTAATTTGACCATATAAAGCAGTCAATGTATTCGATTTTCATTGTAATCAGTTATGAATGTAATCATCAATCACATTCCTGGTCCATGGAATGGTCTCACCAGGAGTTAATTCCCCTTGACTTTTCATTTCAATTCTTTGGCATACAAGCATTAGTGCAGATTCAAATTAGATTACTAGTGCTGGGGAAAAGAGTAATTATTTACAATCAAAATATATATTTATGTCTACTGTTATGAATTTATAGCATCAAGGACTTTTTTTCTTAATCCAATGCTGGACAATTTTTGCACTATTACCTCAAACTTTATGGAATTTTCCTCACTTTTCTCATTTGATTTACATGTATACATGACCCAAGTATAATTTGCAACTTTGGAAATGATCAAAATACATTATTTGATGTTTGGATTGAAAAATAAAACAAATACTTCATATGCATTTATTCTTGAATGACTTTCTTTAATGTCAAAATAATAGCATTTCCCAGTGACGTTAAAATACAGTTTTGACGTCATGAAGCTACATTTAAGTTACTTCAGAGGGGTATAGTAAATTAACTATATGTTTGTCATTTTGGAAGTAAATATCATGTAGGATATATCAATATGTATGAAATTGACTGCAGAATATGACAAGTTTTTCAATAAGTTGAAAACACATCTTCAGTGGTTCTTTAAGGTGGCGCTCTACAGTTTCGTACTTTGCATAGGGTTAGAATTTTAAAGAAAAATAATTTTCTGGGATTTCTTCACTGGTTATACTGGCAATATAATAAAGACTTTGTATATCTTAGGTGTTTGGAGAAGAACTTTCAATTCCCTTTATTTTGATGTATGATTGATGGGTGTACTTTAGGTTCTAGAGTATACAGCTTGGCTAACATAAGATGTGCTCATGTAAACAAACTGCTAGCTCCGCATGGTCATTTTCACTCCCTGGACTTCAGAGGTAAATTGTAGAAAAATGGTACGATAACTTTTTTTACTTTTCAGATATTTTGTAATTTGTTCATTGCACTTTCAGATGCTGCTATTGCCTACTTCAGCAAAATTCGTTTTCCCTAGTTTAATAACTGCTAAAGTTAGTGTACTTTTGATTAATTCTGGCTAATTTTTCAAGCACATGGGAGCATCCATTTTGTTATACCATGCGCTTAGATCATTTACAATTTCCACAAGTGCAGTATCCAAAGAAATATCAGCCACATTACATCAAAGTAGCATTGAGATATGCCAACATTATCTCCATTGTGCATGTTACAAATGCAAACAACTTCACCTCACATACGTCACTATCTGAAAAGTACATATTAACTGGTGAGCGCCCCCAAAACTGAATGTTTGTTTGTTTCTTTGTTTGTGTCGTATGCGTTCCTATACCGTTCATCCGATTGCGATAAAACTTTGGTGAGTTGTTCTGCGCACGCCCGCGAGGGTTTCTGAATTAGTACAACCATTAAAATTGTAACAATTAACAAATGTGTTTTTACGACATTTACCGTGTGTTCGCTGTGAACTGTAGGCGCCTTTAGATACGTCAAGTGATCGAACAGTAGGTGCCTTTATATATGTCACGTGATCGAACAGTAGGCGCCTTTAGATACGTCACGTGATTGAACAGTAGGCGCCTTTAGATACGTCATGTAATCGAACAGTAGGCGCCTTAGATACGTCACGTGATCGAACAGTAGGCGCCTTAGATACGTTACGTGATCGAACACGGTCTGTAGCGATACCTAATTTCGCGTGTCTTCGGTGTGAACTGTAGGCGCCTTAGATACGTCATGTTTACTTAGTTACGTTTGGTTCGCGCCTTGGTTACGTCAAACAATAGCGGTGTGAATTTGTACGTCACGTGATCGAACAGTAGGCGCCTTAAATACGTCACGTGATCGAACACGGTTTGGATTATCTGAAACTATGATGACGTAAATCAACAGCTGTATGAAATTCATAATCGGTAGCGATACCTTATTTCGCGTGTGTTCGGTGTGAACTGTAGGCGCCTTAGATACGTCATGTTTACTTAGTTACGTTTGGTTCGCGCCTTGGTTATGTCAAACAATCGCGGTTTAAATTTGTAATAGTCGTTACAAAGCATTACTTTCGCTGTCAAATCAATTATGCCACTTAAACGAAAAGCTATTGGTCGATCTACACCTCAAGCAAGAAAGACAAAGACATCACGAGCTTCAGAAACAGACGAGCAATGGAAAGCAAGATTGGAAACCGTTCGAGTTCGCACTGCTCAAACACTTTCTTTCATTGAGTGGCATTGCAACGCATGCCGGGTACTTGCTAGTATATATATATATATATATATATATATATATATATATATATATATATATATATATATATATATATATATAGATATATATATAGATATATATATATCTATATATATATATCTATATATATATATATATATATATATATATATAAATATATATATATATATATATATATATATATACATATATAAATATATATATATATATATATATATATATATTCCTGTAGTTAGTATGGGCGAGTCTGTGTTAGTGAATCGAAGTAAAAGATCATTCAGTATTACTGATACAGGCCATGCCCACAATCAGTAAAAGATAGAATTGCATGTACAGTAAACGTCTAGGTTTTCCTTTCATTGGGTTGCATAGGTGGTAATCTTTCAGTATCGTAATTTTACTCATATGGACTTGCACAACCCATTAAAGTTATTTGTTTAACCAGACATGATAAGGAACCAATGTTTTATTTGACTATACCAGTACAAACTTGATTTGGTGGTTCCATATGCTGTCATCTTGTTAATGAAGCATTGCAAACAATGGTGTGTTCACCAGCCACGCAAGGACTTCTTGATTTGACATTAAAGTGTGTTTGGTATTATACAATATGTCTATTAACATTTACGGACGTTACTCAGCCTGATAATGCGGTGCTGTCGTGAATCAGAGCAGATTTGTTACCATAGCGGATTTGAAGTAGTATACTACTCGTCTTGTTATTGATGTTAATCCATGTGAGCTTGTGAGTTTTCGTCATCAAACTGGTAAACTATAAACATCTAATGTTGACATTCGAAATATATCAAGTTGAAAGGCGCTGTTGCCAATAACCTGGCTAAGATCACTGAAATAAGAAAGAATCAGACACACTGGTATATCTGTTGCCATTATCACAATTATATTGATGTAGCTGAGCCTGTGGACAAACAACATATGGATACAAAGATTGCGGAGCTACCGGTGCCACCACGCGTAGTAACTTTATTTACAGTACACATGAATTTTGACCAGAGAGGGAAGGTGAGAAGACAAAAACTGCCACAAAATACAAGTGGTGGATTTATTTTGTACACGTAAATGATTTTAACAAACCTAAATCTTACATTTATTTGTGCGCGAGTAATCCTGGATCGTATTTATTCATCACATCTGGTTTTTCTGGTTGATTGGGTTTGGAAGCAATACTAAAAAGATATCCAGCCTGGTCAATAGTAATAAGAATACGCAGACAGCAAGGTTATATATAGTTTTTTTAGTGAATGATGTAGTCTTTATGACACTGGTGACATTTACTACTAAAATAATTTGACATGGATGGGAGTGCATTGATCCTTACAAATACCCACGAATAAGGTTTGATCATGGTTGTATCATTTTCCATCTTCAACTGTAGTTGACATTATTTTACACAGATCACTTCAATATTTTGTTTTCATGTTGATGCAAGCTTACTCTTGAGATCCTTCCTTAGTTTCATCGTTTTGAAAAAGAAAAGTCAATTTCGAACTTCAAGCTTTTATGTTCTCAGTCCAGGTTTAAGCCTCATTGAACATCATTATTTGATCTATATTTTACATTATTCCACATCTTTTGCAGGAGTTTATTCTGTAATTGTATGCAATTTCTGTTAGTTTTTGGGATTTATAGTGCAACCAGTTGGTCTTCGCAGCTCATTTGTGCAAAAATAGTAGAGTTGAAGCAACAAGACCAAAATCATGCATTTACCTTCATTCTTTTCCAGACTTACATTAAAGACAATCCAGGGACTTATTAAATCATCACTTCCATACAAAAGTGAGCAAAGTATCACAGTTGCTCTTACAAATTAAAAAAAAACTTAAAACCTGGCATCTTATATGATGTAAATAATTAAAGTACACACCTTTTTCTTGCCTTCTACAAACTTTTCGGAGTTGTATAGAAGCTAGGGATTAATTAATAAGGGGTAAAACAATGGAAATATATTTTTGATACATATTTCTAGTTGAACTTGATAATTTGCAAATTAATAATCCATTTTCTTCTCTAGAACTATTTGCCCTTTTAGACTAAGAAAGAACACTTCATTTTAAAAATTACAAGTGTTCAATGAAGAAACTGATTTGGTTGGGAATGGGGGCTCAGTTCAAGGAGTTCATCACTTAAAATATTCTTGTAACTAATTTTCATGTATATATATATATATATATATATATATATATATATATATATATATATATATATATATATATATATATATATACGTTTTTCTCAGCAGTGTATATCAGACGTGTATATAAAGTGAAGTTAAATTATACATACATACATACATACATACATACATACATACATACATACATCTATAACACAATAGTTAAGAGCCATAGAACCCGACCGTCTTAAAGAACAAACCGTGTTATAAACAACCAGATCAGTTAGCTAAAGAAAATGATGCATGTAGCCCAAACAATTTGCGGAGGAGTGGGGACTAATAAATATGGACAGTAAAATACTTGCTTCATTGGCACAGTTACCATCCCATGTATATTCAATAGGAAATACACCTATTGTGAAGCTTAAGAAGGAATATATAATATTTACTAATTTTTTTAGAGAACCCCGGATTTTGTACATATACGTGTATGCTGTATATACATGTCTGATGCATAGCATGAATAGAGTATCAACACCGTGTACTCACCCGCGAATCTCATCACATACATTGAGTCGACAATGCAAGTAATTCTATAAAAACAAATATGCCTGCACACACATATTTAAAACATTGTCACAGGTCATATATATCTGAATATACTGGATAAACATATTACAATCACATAACGAAGGATGAAGGGTATTTACCTTTCAATATGTCCCAAGTCGATAAACGTTTTTGTTTTAAGCCGCTATTCATAGCGTTCGTAAGCATAAAACTTTTCTATACAAAAGGAAATGTTCATGACACAGTAAACGTGTTCCAGTCACATTGGAAAATGGGGGGGGGGAAGCCATCAGATTCCAGCGATTTTCTTAAAGTTTGGTACTGATTTCTTTTGAAGAAAGTTCTTTGTTTTTATTGAAGATTGTAGTCGGCTTTCTTTGAAAGAAAGGTGCATGCGTTATTGAAGCCACCGCTAAAGGACAGCTTTTGGAGAACCAAATAAATACCTCTTTCTCATTGTTTTCCATTTGCTTCGTACATTTTCAAGACAGTCGATGTTTCAAAGGTAATCTGTTTTCTTTGA
Organism: Unio delphinus; assembly: GCA_029339505.1. Lineage (NCBI taxonomy): Eukaryota > Metazoa > Mollusca > Bivalvia > Unionida > Unionidae > Unio > Unio delphinus. The sequence goes on from JAQISU010000237.1 coordinate 957,337, forward strand.
CATTTCAGCAATCTACTTTATCTGGGTATACTTTGAAAAATGGTATTGGCCATCGTTATGTTGATTGTAGATACTCTTCCTCCCTGCCTATTGAATAGACCAACAAGGGTTTATTTTTAAATTTGTGGCAGAGGAGTGATGCTGCCTTCCATGTATGCGTCAGAAATTTAGCAAAAGGGTCAATGAATGATAGACACGCATGTGTGCTAGTATGATGACAAGGATTACTACAGAAAATGTGAGTGTTCTGAAGGATTTAATTTTGAGTGAAAAGAACATGAATTTTACTTACTATCCACATACAAATGTTAGTCGATGTAATATAGTAATTACTAGCAAGCGGCCAAAAATCCGACGAATGATAGATTAAAAGGTAATGCCCCATCTGGCTGATTTCCACAATTATAAAGATCAACAAAGAAAAAAGCTATCTCAAAATATTCATTACTTATGCTAGCAAGAGATACATTTCAGTGCATGTTATATCAAATAGGCTCCCTTTCACGGGGATTTGCATTTCTCCACTACAAACCAATGGTTGTATATACAAGTTTAAACAGCCGACAATCTTGTCAATAAAAACGATATCGCCAGATGGTATATTGTGCCGCCAATAAGGAAATAAAATCGCAGTTTATGACATTGGCGAGGCCCTACGCGATCCTAGAAAAAATCTTTCATACATTATTTTTCATATCTTTAAGAAGATAAAACTACCTTTTCGTGTATGAGAAAAATACATATAAAATTTCAAGTGTCACGCCATGATCATCTTGTAATATTCATCCCCAAATTTGATAAGAAAGTGTTTATGGTTTCTTTTTTTGTTGTAGTTCTTTTAAGACTTTTTTGTGCTCGAAAAAAAACATGTATTTAAAATTTCAGGAGCCACGCCATGACTATGTTATACTGTAGAACCTGTCTTGAAAGACCATCCTTTTTGCCATAAAATTATGGTCTGTCAAGACAGATGGTCTCTCATAACAGGTCACATTGCTATATAATCATTAAATTCATGCCTTGAAAATATGGTCACTCAATACAGGTGGTCTGACATTGCAGTGGTCTTTCAAGACATGTTTCACTGTATCCGAATTTGTGTTAAACAGCGTGCTATAAGGGTCACACTAATTATATATATATATATATATATATATATATATATATATATATATATATATATATTGTGTATCCAATATCTCCAATCTAGAATGAATGCTGATTATCACAATTCTTTTCCTTTGTCCATCTGTTGACAATTTCTATTCCAGTTTGGTGAATCTCTTGGAAGTCCCAGTTATCAAATAAGTCAAGCTGCCACTCCACTTGTGATGTTTGAAAGCACCAGTCCTACTGGCACAAGCCATACTAAGATCCTTTGATAGGATATAAAGCATCTTTTGTTTCAGAACGATGTGTGCATTTATCTTCGTCATTTATCAAGTTTAATATCCATTCAGTAGTGTGTGTTAAAGTAATTCGTCTTCATCCATCGCAAACTTGTAAATATTTTAATTGTTCATGAATTTTCAATAAAAATTATTTTATCACTGCTGCTTTTCAAAAACATGGAGACCATTTGAAAGGTCTGTCCATGTGTCTGTTAGCTTTTGTTCATGTCTGACTGTTATATTGCAAGCTTCTTCATGCTAGAAACAGATTCATTGAAATGAGGATGTGATTATGGTAAATATAATAGTACATTTTTTTTTAAAATTATTATTAGTAGTAGTAGTAGTAGTAGTAGTAGTAGTATTGATGGCAGTAACAGTGCTGGTGCAGCTGCAATGACTATTATAATTGTTAATATGAGATTCTAACCATCAGAAATTATGTATTTTGGACAGTATTTTAGATCCTTGCAGCTGATACGAATAAAATGATGCCAAAATGAATGAAAAATGGAAAGAGAAAATTTAGATGCAACATATATGGAATTCCAAAGAACACATTCAACATTCAAATAGTTGTGATGGTACCTAGTACTGTAAAATCAAAGAAATGTGTTAAATATTTGGCTTTAACATTCACACTGAAAAAACTGTTGTGATATGCATTAAGAACCATGTCTGAACAATAGAGTTCATGTTACAGTATTAACAAACTTTACTGGCTACCCATGGGGACTTTATAGATACCTGAATCAAATAAACATATTTAACAAATATATTAATGATAGGCCAGTATATACTTGACATATTATATTTAAAAAAAGTGAAGCCCTGAGTTCTTACTATACATACATGAGCATTTGTTGTATTTTTTCAAATGTAGCAGTTATAAATATTTGACCATAAAACATACATGCAAGTACATGTACAACAAATTTAGCTTGCTATCAAATGTATAATATTATTAAATTCCTTTCAAATATGTACGAGTCTAACAGTTATTTCTGAAAAGACCAATTCCACATATTTAATAGCACTCCATACAAATCTCGCTCAATATCTTTTATTAAATATCATGAATAACTATGCCATTTTTTGTATTCTCAGAGTCCCACAGGAGAAGTAGCGGCTTTCAATTTTTTATTTGTTAGAGATGTAATTATTGTGAGAAAATGATGCTTCAAGCCCAAAAGTGTTCAAGAAATATTGCAAGGTTTAAAATTAACACAATCAAAATTTCAAGAACAAATTAACACAATCAAAATTTCAAGAACAAAAATACATGATCAGCTTTACCCTTTATGATCTAAAGAAATTGGTTTTAAAAATGGATATTAATCAATACATAAGGAATATGTATGTTTCCGCTTTTGCAATGGCTCTCTTGAAATAATGTGTGTACGAGCAGTCGATACTTTTGTGAATTTTATACTTATATTTGGCAGAAATGGTTCATAGAAATTGTATAATATTAATTTTATTTTAATTTTTCAGAATTGTAACATTTTCAATTACGTTAAATCTCTGCTAGTTCCTGATATACATGTTTGGTCTATAAATAAAATGTACTGTAAAATATCCATAATTACATTAGAACTAGCAGCAGAGAGGGTGAATCCTACAACATTTTTTGTTTTTATTTTTGATTATACCCCTCCAAATAACACTAGACCCTTCTCGCGAAATAACTAGAAAAAAATGACAGTGATTGTTGTCTGAAAACATGGGATTCGCAGGTGATATTGTATTCGCGTTTTCGTTGATGAATCATAAATGTCACAATGATGTTGTCACTCACCCTCTCAGCTGCTAAGGTTTACGGTGATTTTAACCGAATATTTGATCTAGTCCGATACGATATCGTGTCCTAGGGTCTGCTAAATTTATTGTCACAAATCCGTGTGGTTTTGACTGAGCGTGACTAAAGAAATTTCTAAATTGATTATGATTCATATCACCGCTGCACCAGGTCTGATGAATATTTCGTAGCGTATGAGTATCAACGCCGTTAAATACACACAACACATTGCAATTACCTCTGATCACTTTTGGTATTTGTGTGTACCGTTGAGTGACATAGATCACATCAGTGTTTTTATGCCTGCCTCGGGAAAATATTCTAGCAGGATTTTTTTGATTATCTAACATGATATCATCGTATACCACTAAATTGTTAATACTTCCATCGATGTCTTCCACGGAAGGGGCTTCCTCTATATCAGTAATAAACTCAATAAAATCTTCATCGATTTGAAATTCTTTTGCTTTCTCGGTAAAATCCTTTAGCACTTCATAGCATCGCTGATCGTCTACACTCGGGGCTATTAAATACAATTTGTTCCATTTCATCCATCTCGTTATCAAATTAAGTAGCAGTTGTGTCTTTCCGCTTCCAGATGGTCCGATTATAATCATTCTAATTGAATTCGGCAACATTTCATGATGTTTAATAGGTTCCCGTCGTCGGGTAGCTGAATAATCAATTATATTCATGCCGTTATATATAAATTATGGATCTATATTGTGTGAAGTGTAAAAAACGTACTGGCACAGATGACTTGACGACGATTACAACTAAAAATAACCGATCAGCGCTTTCTGGTAAATGCGTACAATGTAGTACAAAGAAATTTAGATTTGTTTCTAAACCCAAGGAACTCAAGGAACCTTTAAAAAAAAACGAGGAGGTGATATCGCAGCCAAGCTAACTAAACTCCCTGGAACCCCATGGGCAAAATACCCTGGAGAAAAGCACCTTCCAGGATATAGCTACTGTGGACCGGGAACAAGACTTGATATCAGACTCAATGATCAAAATCAGCCCCGACCCGGTGAGGAACCAATAAACGCTATTGATAAGGCCTGTCACCTTCATGATGTATCTTATAAAAGCAGTAATCTGCAGCACAGGCATCTAGCAGATGTGAAATTAATTCATGCGTTAAATGCTATTTCTGATAAATCTTTCAAAGAAAAATTGGCTTCCTTTTTGATAAAATCGGCTATGAAAAGTAAATTGATGTTAGATGCTGGTAATTAATAAACAATTGGAATCTATTTATTATTCCCCAAGAGGATACTGGAGGGGTAAATCAGCAATCCATAAACTCGCTAGCGCTGCAAAAGTGAAAAAGGCCACTGCGGCTCATTGGTTATCCAAACAGGCACTATGGCAAATTTATCTACCACCGCCTAAACAAATCAATTTCTCGCATTTTGATGTGACCGGACCCAATGAAGTTCATCAGGCTGATCTATTATTTCTGCCACATGATCGTGGTTACAAATACGCATAAACCGTAGTTGATATTGCAAGTCGATACAAAGAAGCAGAACCGTTAAAAACAAAATCAGCCACTGAAGTGGCTTCTGCATTTGAAAGGATTTATCGAAGGAGTCCTCTGCACTGGCCAAATCTATTACAAATTGATCCTGGCAAGGAATTTCAGGGTGCAGTGTTATCAATAATGAAAAATCATAAAGTCACTATCAGACGAGGACATACTGCGCTACATCGTGATCAGGCAATTGTAGAACGGTTTAATAAAACCCTTGCTGAGCGGTTATTTGGATATCAATACGCAAAAGAATTCATCCAAGAAAAAAGATCCCGTGAATGGGTTAAAAGGTTACCAGCTGTGATTACTGCACTGAATAACGAGATTACTAGAACCATCAACATGAAACCTATCAACGCGATTAAAAAGAAGTCGATACCTGAAAAACCACAAAAGGATTTTAGCGTTTCCCAACCAATTCTTGGTAGTAAAGTCATTGTGAGGTACTTATACGAACCAGGAGAGCTTGAGGGTGGCACAAAAAGGGCTACTGATCCTATTTGGAGTGTTACTGCACACAATATATCTAGTATAACACGATCTACGGGTAGACTTCCAATCTATAAACTGGATTCAACTGCCCCTCAACGGGGTTTTACTAGACAACAATTACAAGTGATACCTGAGGATACTCAATTACCACCGCATGGGCTTAACTAGCACCCTTGCGCCTATTGCACTCAAGACAAGTCAACATCACATTATTTCTGACATGACCGAGATTGTTATTTTTTCTGTCAACGGTGAATTGGCGAGGATCCTTATCCGAATACTGCCAACGCATTATACAATTGCAACTCGCGCAGTGATTATTCTGTTGTTGCTTCAGAGTAATTATTAATTCAGCATCAATATCAAATTTTCGTTGTTTTTTTTTTGTCTTGTTGTTTGTAACCGGAGAGTTTTTTTATCAATAATATCATTATCATCGCCAATGATTTCATTATCGCCACCAATGATTTCATCATCGCCTGACTCTGTCAGGACAATTCTTCGAAGTTGATTTATTTTTCGTACTCTAGACACTGCGAGATAGACTAAATTCGACCATTCTATGCGATTATCTACCATCCAAACAATTGTATCCGATATAATCAATCCCTGTGAAGACTGTATTGTTGCTGCATAACCTAGCGTCCATGGGGATTTATTAGCACGCAATGCATCTTCAACAACATTGATATCAACCAGCACAATATCATTTAATACGAGAATCTTCTTTTCACGCCCTGACTCTGTCAGGCCTGGAATATCAACTTCGATGTTCTGTTTTCGTGTATCCGATGGCCTATAACAGAGGGGCACTGGAAGTGTTGCAAATTTTTGTTTATGCAATTCAAATAACTTCATCTGAAGTGTGTCCCTGACTATTTTTCTACTTGCAATGATTAAATCATTTGGTCTCCACGCTTCCCAAAACTCATTCATGGGAGTTTCCGAAATTATTTCACGGGCTATTTCACACTGGATTTTATCCGGTTGTAATCTAATTAGTTTCTTAAATTCTTTTAATTCATTATCAAGTGATCTATGATCGGTATCAATTTCTTCATAATAGTCTACAAAACCCTTTAGCCATTCATGGGGGGATGCACCGACAAATGGTGGTGGTTGGCCGTGATCACCGCACATGACGACTTTTGTATTTTTTAATAACAACCACTCAAGAAATATTTTTAAGACATCTTCGGACACTGTGTCTATTTCATCCCAAATGATAATTTCAGGAATAAATTTCTCTCCCATGCGCTCAGGAGTCCATTTATCTCCCTTCCATCTAAAGAAACTATGATAAGTGCAAGCATTTACCCCTCTCTGTATCATTTCTCTTGCAAGTCTGTGAGTCGGTGTTAGTACAATCATGTTTGGATTGGAAACACGAAATAACTCAATTGCCCGGGTTGTTTTTCCTGACCCACCACAGCCGTTTAAATAAACTGTTTTATATCTACAGATTGGATCAGAAATCGGTGGTGCACTAGAAAATTCTGAACACTGATTGCTTTCTAAGTAATTATTTTCAATGGTAACATCTGCTGATGGAATATAATCATGAAGCATTTCCTTCTTAATTCTCCATGACCCCCAATTCTCGTTGCCAGTAGCCTTAAAATCAGCCATTTTGCTATTTATGTAAAATGAGTCAGTAGCAACTCTAACTGCGGTGGTAGGAAATCTATTGATCATTGAAAATAAATTAATAGAAGCATAACCAAGCATAGAAGCTCTCAAATGTGTGTACTGCGGATTGTATCCATCAGTGTAAGTAACAATTGTACCCAATTTGGTTCCATCGGACATAAATGCGTCCTTACGATTGACATATAGGCCCCTATTCGTTAAATCCGTGATTACAAAATCGTATTCAGCATTGTCTATAATCAATCGTGAAGAATATCTCGTATTATCATCTTTGCCACCTTGGGTAAATTTACCGATTATTCTTCGTCCAAGGTCTTTTGCTTCATTGTTTCTGATTTCAAATAACTGTTGGGACCAATCCATGATTTGTTGTTCATTAAAATCAGGAAACAGTTTTCGCTCTTCGCTAATTATTTTTTCTAGATCAGGTTGGGGTAACCAGACTGATTTCTGTGCTCGATAGGATATAATTGCTTCACTGACAATTAATGATTTTAACATCTTACAATCAAGCATATACCGTAATAACACTATTGGCATCCAGTGTTTTTCAGACATGTGTTTACCAATCCAAAGATAACTACACGGATGAAGTCCTTCAGCCATTTCAAATGATACTACACAAGCGAATCCGGTTAAATCGAAATGTGGCAGTGGTCCATTAATAGCAACACGGGTCATTTCGTGTGTAGGGTGTCCAAATCGTTTGAAATATTTCTCGCATTCTCCATACCCAAGAAAACTTCCTGGATAACATGCAATCATATCAACTGAAATAACGGTATCAGCGGTGTATTTTGTGTTCCATAATCCGCCGTGGCTGTATTCAAGACAGGACAATTTGAACTCTGATAAGAACTCACTTCGGGTTGGTTTCCACGCGTTTTTCTTTCTAGCAAAATGTGCTGCAACTGATGGAAGTGTAAAACAGTTTGCTAATAATTGATCGTTGTCTTCCTCCAGAGAAAACTCACTAGCTAGTTGTTTCATTTGATTATGCAGTTCTTCAGTACGGTACAATTCTCCGTTGGGCCTTACAAACTGATCAAATCTACATTCTTCGTCTGAAGTACTATGAAATAGCCACATTGACACGGGATCGTTTTTACTCAAATGGTAAATAGCATCAAATAATTTCTGCTCTGAAAAAAACTCTTCGGTTTGGGATAGATATTTTACGGTTCTATCCCGTGGAAATATTGTTACTGCAGATGACCACGCGTGTTCGTTATGATCAATAATCTGTATTGGGGTTCCATTTTTATTATATTTCGATTCGTATAATACTTCTCCGGTGATTGTCCTTACCGATATTGGAAATCTCAATGATGTTTCTAATTTGGCTATATCTTGAATTGTTGCCCCATGCTGTTTCACTGTCAGTTCCCATTCGGTTATTTTTTTTCGTCTTAGATCAGTTAGTTTATTTCCCCGGGACGCATTTGTGAAGTGTTCCATTATTCGTGCTGCTACACAATTGAGCCCTGTCGAATATTTCATGGGTGCTAGTTTTGCAATATCAGGTTTGTCATTGAGCGGATATATCCCGTAAACAACTGCTGTGACAGGATAAGATCTTTCGTAGTAGGGTTTGTCAATTCCAGTCAAAATTCCTGGTTTTGAATCCTGAGTCACAGTGACAGTTTTTTTGTCCTTAAGAATAGGCTCGTATTTGTCCCTAATGATCCATTTTCCATTATCACGGATAAGGAATTTTATTCGAAAAAAATTTCTTTCTTCCCCAAGACGTGAGATTATCACTGCTGCTTTTTCATCATTCATGGTAGCGTCAACAACACCATCAATTCGAAATGTTGACCAACAATGAGCTGCTCCATCACGCTTGAATTCATTAAAACAGTCTCTGATTTTACTAATCAAGGTTCTATCAAGAATTTTATTCTTTGGTGTATCAGAAACTCTATCAAGATTGAATTGAACACTTTTCCAGGGCTTAATTTTCGATAATCTCTCGAACTCCTCCATACTATAATTAAAACAAGCATTTAAATGAAAGATTTAAGTATAATGAATCATTGCAAATGGCTTATGATTGGATCAGTGACACCGTGTAACAAATCATGCAGAAATGAATTCTGTTGGTATCATATGCAAAGCTTTCGTCGTGGAAGCCTTGGTCCGTTACCCTGTATTCGATGTGGGGTTGGGGTTAGGGGAAGGTCGCAATTATGTCTTAGGTGTGGCGGCAAACGATACAGGGAACTAAAACGCTATTATGACAAACGAATAAAAAATGGACAATCAATCAGAAATTATGAACCTGACACTGACAAAGTCAGCGACAAAATCATAAAATCCCCTCAAGACTACATTGAAAGATTCTCCAGTGATGTTATTAATGAATTAGACAAACAATAGTTAGTATACAAATGAACCAAGGGAGTTATCTCCCTCAGCGGCTGGGTATTGTTTTATAAGAAAAGAAATATTTTCTTTTTTTTTTAGTGTTTAAGTCAAATATTCTGTCTCATTTAAATACCGTGAAACACCATTAATAAGTAATTTAAGAAAATAAAATAACACCCTGTGGATTGCTGTATTAAGTTACTTTGTGTATACTTTCTCCCTTAGATTGTGTTAACTTGTTTTATGGGTTATTGCGATTCAGCGGCTGGGCATTGTTTTGTAAGAAAAGAAATGTTTTCAAACAATTATATTCTTTGTTTTAGTGTTTAAGTCAAATATGCTGTCTCATTTAAATACTGTGAAACACCATTAATAAGTAATTCAAGAAAATAAAATAGCATACCTTGCGGATTGCTGTATTAAGTCCCTTTATATACTATATGAATATTTACAACATATATATGTTAAAAAACGTTATTCTTTATGGACGTGAACAGTGGTCTAACGGTATCGTGTTTGGCTTGTAAACCCAGACAATTATTCTTCACATGTTCGCGCCCCATAGCAGACAAATTGTCTGATGGTGAAACGGTGGATGTTTTTTTTTTTCTATTTAATTAAGGGGAGGGAGGGCAACCCCTCTGTGTGCATTCACATAACATGCAAACCCATGCTATCAAATTTACGGTAGCGGTGGGTTGTCGGTTTTTGACAACTTACGCAACCATGAATTTGATTTCATGGGTTGCATGTTGAATGTAAACACATACAATGCCCTAAAATAAATAACATCCATGGATGTAATTAGCTCTCCATCACATTTGGGTAGCCCCGTATGGTGTTCAAAATGAATTACCGGCCAAAAAAAGGTTCGTGGATGCACATTGGGTAACCCCAGAATGAATTATCGGCTAAAAGAAACGGTCATAGGGTCATATCTCAAAGAGCAAAAACATTCTGATATAAAACAGAAACAGAAAAATGCTCTAACAAAGGAACCCTATGAAAGACACAAAGGCCTAATAAGGGACCCAATGAATGCAAATAGAGCCACAGCGGCCTATATCAAGGGGGTCAAATGACTGATAACCGCTCATCATGGTTGATATTTATTTTTGTCTGCATTTATATTTATATATACAGAATTAATTTTTAAAAATATATTTATATATACAGAATTAATTTTTAAAAATATATTTATATATACAGAATTAATTTTTAAAAATATATTTATATATACAGAATTAATTTTAAAAAAGATATTTATATATACAGACTGAATTTTTAAAAAAGATATTTATATATACAGACTGAATTTTTAAAAAAGATATTTATATATACAGACTGAATTTTAAAAAAGATATTTATATATACAGACTGAATTTTAAAAAAGATATTTATATATACAGAATTAATTTTTAAAAATATATTTATATATACAGAATTAATTTTAAAAAAGATATTTATATATACAGACTGAATTTTAAAAAAGATATTTATATATACAGAATTATTTTAAAAAAGATATTTATATATACAGACTGAATTTTAAAAAAGATATTTATATATACAGACTGAATTTTAAAAAAAATATTTATATATACAGACTGAATTTTAAAAATATTAACGGCTCATTTATTTTTGAAAAATGAATTAGAAATATGTATTATCATATATGAATTCTGAAATTATGAATAGCATCATAGTTGAAATTGCAAAATTGAAAAATCAGAATATTAAATTGTCAGATGGGTTAAATCCTGATCAAATCAAGTCGGATTTTCAGGATATAGAATACGGAGTTAGCACTAACAAGTATATGTTACCAAAGAAATATGCACTCATCAAAAAAATTCAAAATTCTATTCGAGACTCTCTTGCATTTTCCAGTGAAGTAGATGTGTTTGTTCCGTTATATACTATCGTGGAAGGAATACGAAAAGAATTGGGTAACGAATATGAATTGAAAAAGGAAGTTAATTCTAAAATTAGAAACTTACGAGCGTTAATTCAAGAAAATGAACTATTTTGATTGACCGACCCTCAAAAGATTTTGTCAGACAGTAAAATCTCCTTGAGATTTTCATTTTTTTGTCATTTTTTGATTGAATCAGTGAAAATATTTCACACTGCGAAAATAAAATAGAATCCTAACAGCTTTGAAAGTTCTTTTAAGAACTTTTCCCTATGGAAAATCCAATGCAAAATCGACTACTTGACCCTACGAGGTTTTTTGATGAAAATCGAAGAAAAATGACCAAACATCACTGAAAACAGGCAAAAATTGATGAAAAATGGCTAAAAATCATCAAAAATGAGTTTTAACAGCTTTTCCTTATGGAAAATCCCATGTAAAATCGACTACTTGACTGTAAAATCTCTTTGAGATTTTCAACTGAAAACCACCAAAACTGTCAAAAACAGGCAAAATCAATGGATAAAAAATAAAAATATTTCACAGCAATAAAAAATTGGACCGTTAAGGATGGAATCATCGATGGGAAAAATTGTTTTGCAATTGAAAAATGGTTTCTGATTTCAAATAATGGTCAATGAAGCATTAACGACCCGATTGGCTCGTGAGCGACTAGATGCAATTAAGAAATTTATACCAATTCGCGACTCTGTCAGGAATAAACTGCAAGAACGACAGAGTCTTTAGACTGATTTTGCTGCAGGATCTGAAGAGTTGTTTAAACCAATAACTACAACAACGAAACAGATAGTGTCAACAATCTCTGAGCAAGGAAAAAAACAAGAAGAGACTTTTCTCCCTGTGTTAGAAAAAATAGCAAAAAGAACTAAACAAACAAAAAAATCATTAAAAACACTTCCAGTGGATATAGTAGCTACTTCACAGCAACAACAAAAAAAAGAGCAAGTACTAGAAGAACTAGGTGCTATTGCAAGAAAACAAGAAGAGGAAGAAGACGTTACTATATCAAAAATGTATTCACCGCAAAGTATATTTACAAACTATTCATACAACATAATTAAAAGTTTTAAAAATGACAATAATTTAATTAAATTTACCGTGTGGAATTTTGCACTCGATCAAAGAGAAATAGCTGTAAACAAAGAGTATAAAGAGTATATAAAAAACGACGAGAATTGGATAAAAAAAATATACTTGGCAAACCGTGGTAGATTTAAAATCACAGAAGGTAACCGCAATGATTTTGAGAGTTTTAAAGACAAAGTATTGAGTAAAATAAATCAAATGAATATAGTAGTTAAAGAGGATGAAGAGGAGTCAACTGAAGATAAGTATTTAGGTAGCGGAATAGTTGAAAACACTAGCGTTACTTGTCCTGGTAACATTCTCAGTGATATATCACGGTTAGAAGTCCTCATCGGAGGGAAACGAGCCGGAAATAACTCACCGGAAATAATTAATGAAGCAGCTGATATCTGTAGACGATTATTTGCCGGTGGTATCATGGACATTAATGTATATCGAGAACTCATTGCTGAGTTAGTTGAAAATCACAAAGATGCCCATGGTTATTACAGCGATTGATCACTAATTAAAAAACTACTAGTTTTATAACAAGATGATTATACACTACAATCATGATAAACCAACCCCCGTCTATGTAGTTAATTCACGGTTTCCAGTTTATAGAGCATACTACGGAGATGGTTTAGGTAATACCATTGCAGGGTTATTTACAAGAACGGCCCCAAAAGTGATGCCGTTAGCTAAACAACTAGGAATGAAAGCCATTGATGTTATTCGTGATAAGGGTATTAGTACTGTTGGAGATCTTGCCGGGAAAGCGTTTTCAACTGCGAAGGATAAAATAGCATCATTAGTGAGACGAAAAAAGAAACAGGTACCATTGCCATCTACAGAAGAAATGCCTGCAAGTGTTAGTAAAATAATAAATAACGCAGTAGATGAAAAACTAGCGTCGATGGTAAATCAAGAGGACCAAAATAACATGACAGCAAACATGATAGCAGGAAGTGGCTTTAAAAAACCACGACGAAAACGCTAGCGTTTTTCACGATGAAATGGAAAATCCGATTTAGACTCTGATAAATAGAATAAAATGTTCAAAAGGTCACCTGATCCAGCATTTGATATGGATGCCCCAGTGCGTAAAGATGATTCTGTACGCGATTTTCAATTTTATTCTTATCACGCAGTACAACCCGATCTCCGATCACGATTTGAACTTCAAGTTCATGATACCAGTAAATACTTTTTGCCTTGTGAAGCGTTTATTGAAGTAGAAGGAGAACTTGTAACAAATGATGCTGCACATAATGATCCTCCATATGACATTAGCCAAACTACCCGAGTTGGTTTTGTCAATAACGGTATCATGGCGTTATTTGAAAGCGCTAGATATCTCATTGATGGAAAAGAAATTGAATCCATTGACCGTGAAGTTGATGTGGCTACAACAATCATAGGGTTAGCAAGATATTCTGATGATTATACAAGATCAGCGGGTCCATCTATGATGTTTTCTAAGGATATTACTGATAACCCTGAACACAACCCGTATTCTAGAGTCAAGGCAACACATGCTTCTTCAGTTAATCCAGCACCAGCCGGATATACAAGACCAGCTGGTGATTTTGATGTCATAAATACTATTACTACTTACAATCTAGGATTTACAACACGCGTAGCAACATTACAAGGACAGCGTCGGCAATTTTCATGTGCAATTCCACTGCATCATATATTCGGATTCTGTAGAAACGTCCGAAAAGTTATTTATGGAGCTAAACACACAGTAGCGCTTGTACGAAAGGGTACTGATAATGATGCAATATGGCGTGATGCTGGTGTTCCTGATGGTAAAGTCGTTTTAACAAAACTATCATTGTGGATGCCAGTGTTAACTCCATCAATCACAGCAGAAGGAAAATTGTTATCATTTATGGACCAAGGAGGAAAGTCGTTATTGAGTTGGTTATCAGTGACTACGGATACTAAACAAGACAATGTTGATGGTACATTCACATGGCACCTGGCATCAAAACAAGGGATTTCAGCTCCACGTCATATATTTATTGCATTACAGAATAATGCACGAGTTGGTAATCAACAACGAAGTCATATGATATTTGATCAGTTAGGTGTTAATGAAGTCTCGCTGAGAATAAACGGACAGCAGGAACCATCTGAAGATGTGCAACTTGATTACGATCAAAATCATATTGCACGTGTCTATCATAACCTGTTGTCATTTATGGCACGTGATCAAAATGTGGATACCGGTTTGCAAATATCACAATATGATTTTAAAAATCTGTATCCGATCTATTACTTTTCACTGGAACATCTTGATTTAACAAGACAATCTGTCGTTGATATACACTTCAGAGCCCGTGTAACCCATCCTGGTGGTATTGCTAATTATAGAGCGGTTGCTGTCATTCTCAGTGATAAATCAATGCTACTTGAAGGTGTTGGTGGACGAATGAGATTTATTGATGCACCAGTGGAAAATCTTTGATTGAAATTGTAAACGATTTAGAATCAATCAATTATGTATAACATGTCATATAGTGTTATTAGTGTTGCGTTAACTCCTGGTCAAATCAAAAAATTGCAATCAGAATCGGCTAAAAAATGTGGAACCACAATCACGTTGAAACCTAATCAAATGACTGGTGGTGCAAATAAATTATCGCTGACAACTCGTCAAGTGAAACATTTCAATGATGCTTTCAAGGATAAAAAAGGAGTTCAGATCACACTCTCTTCGGCTGCTATCAAAAATATGATAAAAACAGGTGGTATATTTCCGTTGTTTGCTGCAATACCAGCATTGGTTGCGGCAGCAGCCCCAGCAGTAGCAAAAGCGGCCGCATTGGGGGTAGTTGGAGGCTTGGGAACAAAAGCGGTACAGAGCATTGCTGAATCATATGAACCGAAGAAAGGTCGAGGGTATAAAAAAAAAGGGACGATCCGTTCACGGATTGGGTCTAAGACTACCAGGAACCCCGTATTCATGGTACAGCGGAAAGGGTCTAAGACTACCAGGAACCCCGTATTCATGGTACAGCGGGAGATCCGTTCACGGATCAGGCCTGAGACTACCAGGAACGGTTTATTAATTGAGGAACCTATGGTTCCCAAATCTTCGATGGTTCCAATGTCCAATTTTGATTTAATGGATGCTGCTAAAAAACTAGTGATTAAAAATTTCAGAGGTGTTTTTATGAAAGATCAATTACCACATCAACCAAACAAAACTGAAACAGGTATTATTAATCTCGATAACAGCACCGGACCTGGAACTCACTGGGTTGCATACGCTATTGATCCACGTGGGATTGTCTATTTTGATTCATATGGATTAGCCCCACCAAAAGAGTTTATGCGTTACATAAAACAATTTCCAATGGAGACTTGGTATTCTACGCTACCAACACAACAAATCAATGACCCACCAATATGCGGCAGTGAAGTATTAAATGTCCTTGACGCTATTTCAGCATCTAGAAAATCACCACACATTGTCGTAAATGACTACACTAGTAATCGCTTTTTAGAGAGAGATATATAAAATATCATGATTGATATTTGGGGAAGACCTCTGAAACCCAAACCCGATGACACTGCAACTCCTGATTCTATCAAGGATATAAAAAAAAAAATTAAAGATGAAATCGCTGAGACGTTGAATTTAGTAAATGTTGACCCGAACGAAATAGTTGTATTTCAAGACAAACAGGGTAAATTGAAATCTAGTAATATTTCTCTGGATGATATTTTGGTTAAACAACAAAACGCAATCGAGAACACCGTTGCGTTATTTTCCGATCAGGGTAAATTGAAAACCAGTAATATTTCTCTGGATGATATTTTGGTTAAACAACAAAACGCAATCGAGAACACCGTTGCGTTATTTTCCGATCAGGGTAAATTGAAAACCAGTAATATTTCTCTGGATGATATTTTGGTTAAACAACAAAATGCAATCGAGGATACTATCGCGTTATTTTCCAATCAGGGTAAACTCAAACCGGGTGTACTTTTTTCGACGATTACAGATCGATTTAAAACTCTCAACGATTCTGCGTTTGAACTAGAAACACTTCAATCTAAAACCGAAGAACATATAAAACAGTTTACCGCATTTCGTAGAAATATCATTGATAAATTTATTGGAACTACATTCGATAAAATTGAACTAAAACTCCCTGATATTAAAAAATCCATCGATGAGACGAAAAACTTCATCGAAGCCGTCAAAGGTGATCTTTCGAGGATGATAACAACCATTGAAAAAACAAAAATTCCTCATGAGAAAACCAACAACTTAGTATACACGATCCAACACGGATCATTGGAGTGGTCACCTACAAACAACAAATTAGATATCACTGCAACCGTTAAGGGTATTTATCGATTAACACTAGTAACACCATTGTCTCAATTTAATATTTCATCGTCCAGTTCATCCGGGGTCAATAATACGATTTCAACGATCATCGACAAGGATAGAACTGAAAAGTTTACAATTACATCTACTGATAAAGATTTGGTTAGGGTCTCAACAACGTGGTATGTGGAATTCGTAGCGAATTTAAGTAAATCGTAATTGAAAACGATAGCGTATTTAAAATAAAAATGATTTCATCATCGCAATATCGCTATGATCAGGTCAGAGAGTATCAAACTAGACTCAAAACCTTGTCTGAGGAGTATGCAATGAAAATTAAAAAATACCGCAGGAGAATTACCGCAATTGATGTTACTGTGTACGCTGTGAGTGGTGTAATCACCGGAGCTGGTATTATACTGTCTTCAGTGACAATGATGGCTCCGATAGCTGTTCCAATTTGCATTTCTGCGGCAACAACAATCGCTGGAATAATTTCAATAATCACAAAAAAAATATCCTCATGCAGCCAACGGAAACTACAAGACTACATAATTCAATTTCATGTTGTGTCCACTGCATACTCGCAATTATCCTCATTGATATCGTCATCGCTCGATGATACAATTATATCAGAGAGTGAGTTTTCAGCGATGGTAGATATATATAATTCTGCGATGTCAAAATTAGAAATACAACATGAGTATAATAACAATGACAACACAGATGGAATTACTTCAACAAATAGTGGAGAACACAAACCCAGTACAAACAAGCATGATCTCAATAACCTCAACGAATCCAGAATTCAGTGTCAATTTCCCCTCTCCAGTCCCAGTGAAGGAGATAGCGCTAGCAAAATTACGAGTATACCACAGTTGGCCAAATATTAGGTCAAAATCATTTGGTGGTCAACAACCCAATAATTCACTGGTATTTGCAAATAAGAATAAACCCGACGGTACCCCAGACTGGAACGTTGTTTCCATACCAACCGGATCATACCAAATCGAACAAATCAATAACGAATTCGCGCGTAGAATAAAATCGATTACTGGAAAAGAGTCAAAAATAGCTATAACAGTTCATGAGCCAACACTATCATCTGCCATTGAAATAAGCACAGAGGGTTATGTCGTAGATATCTATCAGAGTTCTATTAGAACCGTACTGGGATGGCCTGAAATCCCACCCGGGGGAAAAACCGTTAAATTACCAGAACCACAAAAAACCGATTATATCAGAGACAGGATAAAATCTGATAATCCAATAAAGAGTTATAAAGATTATAATAAGTGGGAACTTTTCAATGGAATAGTAGAAAATAACGTTGTCAAATTCGTACCCCGACAGAACAAAATTACTGAAAATTTCACAGCGATGGAATATGATTTTTTACTGTTGTTAATATCCATTAAATCCGGCACTCTCACCCGAGATGAATTTATCAGCGTTGTAGAAATATGTAACAAAATCATCAATGACATGGAAACATTTCATTCACAAATTATTCAAGAGATATTAGGTGACGATAATCCTAAAACGAGAACAGAGTTTGCGATGAAAGGTAATATACGCGTAGAAGATATTCGTGAGTTTAAACTACCAGGATATAATATCTCAGAATTACAAAAATCTCTCAGTGATGCCATCGATGAAGGTTTCAAAAAAATCCATGATACGTGGAAAAAAACAGCATCACCGGAAATAAAAATCCTCAAACATAATAATGACCCAGATGGTGGTGGCAGGCATATTGCTCCGTTCAATGTGAATATTTCAACGGTGATTGCGCTCAATTTAGTGTGTGATGTTATCGAAAGAAGCTATCAAATAAATTTAGAACGATCAAATCAAGCTCAGCAAGGATATATTTTGTATTCATTTGCACCAATAGCTCCTCCAGGGTTTTTAATAATTGAGTCCCCGGTGAATCCAGTCTATATGCGATGTCATAATAATTCATTAACCAGAATTAATTTCAAACTCACTGACCAGTCTAATAATCTGATTGATTTACAAGAGGAGGTTTTACAAATTAGTCTGTTTGTGAAATCATAAATGATTTTCGTCCTAAGGACTTTCATCCTGAAAGGATTTTCGTCGTAGTAAGGACTTGATAAAATATTCGGTTAAAATCACCGTAAACCTTAGCAGCAGAGAGGGTGAGTGACAACATCATTGTGACATTTATGATTCATCAACGAAAACGCGAATACAATATCACCTGCGAATCCCATGTTTTCAGACAACAATCACTGTCATTTTTTTTCTAGTTATTTCGCGAGAAGGGTCTAGTGTTATTTGGAGGGGTATAATCAAAAATAAAAACAAAAAATGTTGTAGGATTCACCCTCTCTGCTGAACTTGAAGTTATAGACCACTGTTGTCCAGCCCATATCAAAGAATTTTAATTTTGGAATGAAAAAATATCACAGTTGAAATAGCCTTCTATAAAGTATGTATATTGAGTGCACAGAGCGTTAATTTATTAGTTGATATCTACAAAATGGCATTTTTCTTGTTATGTCTTTCATATCTTGATGAAAACTGACAAAATTTGCATTGACGTTTAGTTTACTTATTGCATAAAAAATGGTGGAAATGTTTGTAAGCAATATGGCCAGGAGTTACAGATCAAGCCCATAAGCAAGGCACTGTTATAAAACTTGACAGAAGAGGGTCGCTTATTGGCCCAGAGTGAATTGTGTTAGCTTTATAATGATTCATCCAAAGTATCAAGGCAATCGTAAAAGGGTTTATGGAAGATAAGCAACTTAAAAAACTTGACCAAAACCATAATGCAAATATTGTATGACTGTAAAATTGTTTCCAAAGTAATACCTGCTTAGGTGAACATGTTGAATGAATTGTTGTAGCTTTATCACGATGCTAAATATCTTTAACGGCAATAGAACATCATTCCCTATCATGCAACACCTAAACATCTACCAAGACAACATCAATCCTGATCATGCCATTACTTAACATTTGTAAAGGCAGCAGAACATCATACCCATTATGCCACAGGTAAAACATCTATGAAGGCAGCAGACTTAGTAACTTGCCCCTTATCAATGGGTCATTGTCATCTGTCACATGACTGAAATTATCTGGTAATATCAGCAGAAACTATTAAACTTGGCTAGCACACGTTCAGTGGTTCTTTGAACACCTTGATGCTCTGACAACAGCATAACATGAGCAATTTTCTTAAATGACTGGCTCAACTCTTTGAAAAATGACAAATGATAAGATCTATCACCATTGCTGTTGATAAATTCTCTAGATCAAACCATTCTTGGATACAAAACTACCTTGACCTCTTCCTCTACTATGTATTACCACTCTCTCCTAATTATCACTTTCTACACTCTAGATAATTATCATGTCTTCTGATTCACTAAGAAATAAACATTAGAAATATCTAAGATTTGTGATGGAACTTTAAACTTCATTTAAGCATTTGCCTTAGCCGGACTTTTAGGTTGCCTGTGCCAAACTACCAAACTGATCAGCAGCACCTGCTATATTTCCAATCATCATGTCAAAGAACCTCTGTACTTCCTACAAAATATGTACAATCTATGTTTATAATGCCACTTTCAATTTACGTTCTCCTACATCCACATATCTATACACCCATGTTTTATCCAAATACAACCAGTGTCCACCCCCACTCCCTTAAACCACATACGAGTATTTAAAAGAGCTACACCTACTCTCAAACCACTGCATCTTACCCCTTCCATGGCCTATACATGTTCCACTACCCAGGTATCTACCCTGTAACTGTCCTTTGCCTGGATCATTTCACCGCTACAAAGTAACTGTCCTCTATATCTAAATCTTTGTCATGTGATAATTTGTTAGCAGCAGGGAAGACAGACAGACAATTAGGTTTATAATTTCTGGAATGCAACGGAGAACAAAACAAACAGGGACATAAATCAAGGCCTCTAATGCATCCAGTCTCGTTTACCCATGCACTGTCCTTATCTGTTGTTGTAGATGATTGGGAACAAGTGGTAGATCTTTGTTGATTGTGTGCGTTACTGTTTACAGCCGGGTGCTAAACAACGAGCATGAAAATTGTAGGTCTGTAATTAAATCGTCATTGTAATAATAATGAGTAATTCTGTGCTTACCATATAATAGTATACAGTTAAATTAGCTCGACAACTAGAGATGATTGAGGAATATATCCCCGTCTGTAATTCAGTTAAGCAGTTAGCCAGTGTAGGGTACAGAGCTTTTTGGGGAGCTGTGCTCTGATCTTTGGTAATCTAAAGGTGATCTGATCAGCTGTGTTTTGAACTTTTTGAAGTTTCTGGAGTAGATATTGAGACGAAACATACATAACTGAGTTACAGTAGTCCAGTCTTGAAAATACTAATGAACATACAAGTGTTTTAGTGGCATCAACTGAAAGGTATTTGTGAATGGAGTTGATGCTACTCAGCTCAAGATATGCAGCCTTGCATATGTTCATGATATGTTGGTGCAATGTGAGAGTACTGTCCATTGTAACACATATGTTTCGAACTGATAGTGTGAATTTAATGTTGGTGTTGCTACTAATGAGGACGTCTTTGTGTTGTGTTGTGATCAAAATGGCATCAGTTTTATCATCATTCATCTGCAACTTGTGTCATGTCATCCATGATTTCACATTAGAAATGCACCTCTCTACTCCTTCGATGGTAGCATCAACTTCAGTTCGGTGGCTAGATTTTATATTTGGGTGTCATCCGCGTATAACTGGTGAGACACTGGATGATGATCTATGACATTAGTTTGGTTATATTTATCATACGGAGTTTTCTCTAAGTAGAAAATGAAGGTGGAGGGTTAGAGACTGATACGTCGAGATGGCATCTAATGCAGAGGTGATCGGCTGCAAGTTTGTGGGAGACAAGGGTGGACCGTATAATATTATCATTGGGTCTATGGAGAATCCAGTCGAAAATGTGGCATCGTTTATGGGTGGATTGGTTCACTGAATATTAAAGGTTGAAAACATGAATGGACTCTAAGAGTTTTGATGTGTATTGGTTACCAAGACAGTCGAAGTGAAAGTTGAAATCTTCGAGAATATTCAGGTTGCCACCTATCGAATTTCCATACTCCAGGAAATTCGGAAACTGCTCCAAAAAGAGAAATTGACTCAACTGTTTTTTCTACTAGAATGAGGGCGGTAGATACGTAAATAATGGACATTCCAGTGTGAGTGTTTCTTAGACTGGTTCAAACTAGGTGTGACAGACATTGAATGTTGTGTTGTGTTTAAGACATTGTATCATGTAATTCTTTGTGATGACGGTAATTCAACCTACGTCAGAGTGGCGGGTGAACTACTTGATGTAGTAAACGCTGGGTGTTAGATTTGCGTACTTGGACTCATCGCCTGATAATTTTGAATTCGGCCATGTTTCTTTCAGAAGAAGACGTCGATATTCTGATCGTTGATAAAATTAACTACGTATGTGCGCTTTTCAGTGGTTCTACTGATTGGGCATTGAATAATTCAATACGCAGTGGTATCTTTGGGATAGGTGACACAAATTTAACGATTTAAAATGGATTAAAACTTTTGAAATTAACGTCCGAATTTTTAAACTGTTTAGTTGGAAAGGGCGAAAGGGAGATAACTGGAATTCGTCTTCCTGTTATACGCCGGCCAGATTTGAAACTTCTTTTTCGCTTTCGTTTACAGCAATGATGAATGTAGTCCCAGTTAATTTCGTCTTGATCACATTGTGCTATGGAGAGCCAAGGAGTAGTCATTTGAAGCAATTAATGAGGGTCCATCATAGCATAAACAAGTTGACTGGCAATCACCTGATGGTGGCTTATTTAAGAACCAAGGACGTTGTGGAAGTGAAGCAAGACAGCTGAGAAAAAATTATAATTGTTCTCGTTGTCAAAACAAGGAGATGAAGAAACACATATTAACTGAACAGCCAATGCATGATGAAACACAATAATGTAGATGCAGATAGACAGCAAGCACGTATATCAGGATAAACAACACATAAACGGAACAGCCTCTTTAAGCATTTAAGGACTATTCCGTCCATTATTCATGGTAGAAGTATTTTTGGTTTGCTAATAAAGCAGAGTAATATGTTCAAGAAAATATTGTTTCTTTATAAAATATAAGAACAGTACTAATGAAATATGTTATATTTCTTCGCAAATACGTTTGTAAGTATTTACGTATTTTTCGTCACGAATCATCAATTCGGTTGATATATATTGGCCAACGTAAAATATTATATAATATACAATTATTATTTTTTGGTAGCAAGTTTGATACAGTAAATGATAATATATGCAGGAAAGAAATTCTGCGTTAATGACATGAATAACCATTGAAACATAACGTCATTTGTTATATGCTCAGCTCATACAACACTATTTGCGTTATGAAATGACACCAAAGTGTTGAAAATATACAGGTTAACAAAGTGCTGAAAGAAAGAAAAAAATTGTGAACAAAATACTTTCTTTCAAAAAGGTAGCGTTTCTCTAGAAGCTTTCATATTTCCTCTATTAATGAATAAAATTCACATATCAATAACATTAGCATACTTGTGTCGCTAAAACAGAAGAAATGGTATTTTAACATGCTGAAACCACCTATTGCAATTTAAATATTGTGTGATGCACCTCTCTGACTCTAATTAGATTTACCTGACTGCATGATAATAATTTCCAGTCTTTTGAGAATAAAAGAATCAGCAAGTCAGTCACTCAGTGTTATCAGACATTACATTTTGCATTTTGTAGTTTACGACCGATTAAAACATCGACGGCTGCTGTGACGGTGTGGGATGTTCGTAGAAAACCGGTTAGGTCAAACACTAAATCCCGCAATACCTATCACAACATATTTTATAAATCTTGTGCGGGAATCTATGGACAATAGGTGCAATGACAGCGTATTATTGCAGTGCTATCATTGGCTGATATGTGTTGTACTGGAATACGACAATAGTATTCTTATTGTTATATTCAAATAATTATGTTTCAGGATCATGCCAAATATTTGATATTATAAATTAAAACTAACAATCAGTTTATAGTTATCATTTTTGTTACTGTATAATGTTATTGACGCCATTTACGATATAATAATAATAATAATAATAATAATAATAATAATAATAATAATAATAATAAAAGAAGAAGATGATGAAGAAGAAGATAAAACAAATTTTTTAAAAACTCACTTACACACGCTCAGGTATCATCGCACACAGACTCACACAGACTTATAATTCATTAATATGAATTCGTAGTTAATTCCTTCATTTATTAATTTTACATACAAAACAAAAACACACAGTTGGATTTACCTATGCTCAAAGTATTCTTCTGAGTTGATGTATACAGTTTTGATCGGGAATTTCTTTTTAAGATGTAAAATGGGCGGTTTCCACATCTCTTGTACTTTGGTGCAACTTAATCCTAGATTATACTGTGGGTCACTTCATTTCAAGGTGTCACCTCACTTATAGATGTTTATGTTGATATGTTTGCTTTCTTAACAGAAAGGGAGGGTACTATCAACATTGATGCTGCAGCTCATGCTTCAAACTGTTCACTAGATAACGCCTTCGGTTCGAAGAAATGCCAATGTTGTATGGTTTGTTCTTTAATTTGTTTCTTTTTAGTCTTATTTATTTCTAAAATAATTCACACAAGAAACAGATATATTGCAAATTTAAGGCTTGATCCAACACAATTAGCAGTGACATTGTAATATAGCATCTTTTCGCGGCTGAATACAAATGTACAAACGATTGCAATTTTTGACAAATTACAACGAGCCTGACAACGGGGTCAAGCTGTCTTTGACAACAGCGTTGCTTTACAATATCAACTGGGAATCAGTTTTCCATAATTTATTTGCAGAGTTAAAAGCGCATCATGCACAAACAGGCACGTAAAGCAACACACGCGTGCGCGCTAACTATTGTAACGTCACAATATTACGTTGCCATGGCGTTGCCATACTTCCATTGTTCCCATCTTGGTCATGCGGCGACATTTTTGTATGTGGTCTTCATAACTATTTCTGATAAACGAGAGGTTAATATCGTAAAAATAACATATGCTGATTAGGAGGTGAAATATAACAAAATGTCTTGGACTCACAGCAAATATAAAGACACTAAAAAGAAGGCGGAGAAGAGGCTTACGAATTGGGTTCAACGAACGAGGGGTGGGAATGGTCTTTTTGCGGATATGTCTATTTCACAATCTAACGAAGATGAAAAGAAGCAATTGGGAATAACTCGCTTATATGAGGATTTTGGCACTGCTTTCAAGAAAATAGAATGGAATCAGAATAAAGAAAAAGGTGCTTCAACGATTGAAGTGGAACACTTTAGAGAAAGTCTAACTACTCCTTCGAAAGCAAGTAATGTTTCGTCCCTTCATTTTGAGCTTGACCGTAACAGCAGCAATGTTTCGAGGCAAGACATCTTACCTGAGTTATCTCAGTTGCCTTATATTAACAGTCCGGAAAGAAGGTGAGAATGGCATTCATTACTTTCACTCAGTAAAAAGCGGCATGCAAACAGTTCTAAAGAATTTGACAGGGTGGGTACGTCCAAAAAAAAAACATGCTAGACCATATTCAAGCGAATGATATCGCATTCGATTGAGTGACCCGTAATTGAATATGGCATAGTTGGTACGGTTAATCAGTTAAATACGTTGCGGCACGTACACCTGTAACAATGCGATATAGTTTCGAAGAATGCAAATATGCAAATTGTGTTAACCCCGTGTTACATGATTCTCACAGAACCTTATCGTTCAGAGAAGATATTGCATTTGCATAGCAATAGTAAAATATGTACCAACATGCACTGCAGCCAACAATATCATTTCGATCATCTGAAAATGGAGCTGTGGCAATAATAATAATAATAATAATAATAATAATAATAATGAGGACTTTGTATAGCGCCTAATCTTTCGAAGATCTAAGCGCTTTACACCATCAATAATGATAAGACAACACTACAGAACAACAAATGACAAAAACTATGAAATTGGAAAACAAAAAAACATGCTGAAAACATATAAGATACAAACATGATTAGGTCGCTAAGTTTGTCCCTGCAGTCGAAACAGGAGAGTCTTAAGAGCACTCTTAAAAGGGACCACTGTGTTTTTGTGTCTAATTTCAATGGGCAATTCGTTCCACGTCGCCGGGCCTTGGTATGCAAACGAACGTTGCCCATATGATTTTGTTTTCACCTTGGGAACAATGAGTATACGATTATCAGAAGAAGAGCATACGGATCTAGCTGGTGTATACACATGGGTGAGGCTGGATAGGTATGTTGGACTGGAGTCTGTCATTGAAACATAGCACAGAGAATAAATTTTGTGTTTGATTCTGTATCGAATTGATAGCCAATGTAGGGTACAGAGCAGTGGTGAGGTGTGCTCTGATTGAGGTACTCTAAAGATGATCCGTGCAGCTGTGTTTTGAACTTTTTGAAGTCCCTGGAGTAAATATTGTGACGAAACAGACAGAATTGAGTTACAATAGCCCAGTCTTGAAAGTACTAATGAACACACAAGTGTTTTAGTGGCATCAACTGAAAGATATTTACGAATGTAACTGATGCGTCTCAATTCAAGATATGCAGCCTTGCATATGTTCATGACATGTTGGTGCAATGTGAGAATACTGTCTAGAGTAACGCATAGGTTCCGTACTGACTGAGAATTTTATATTGGTGTTGCTGATATTTATTGTCTGAGGTAAAGGATGTGAATGTGAAAGTCGTTGTGTTGTAATCAGAATAGCCTTAGTTTTATCATCATTAATCTGCAGCTTGTTACATGTCATCCATGCTTTCACATCAGAAATGCACTTCTCTACTCCATGGATTGTAGCATCGACTTCAGTTTGGTGGCTAGACTTGTATATTTGCGTGTCATCAGCATACAATTGGTGCGACACTGGGTGATGATCTATGACATTTGAGAGCAGCTAAGTATACAGAATGAAGAGAACAGATCCCTGTGGAATACCACAACATATGTCAACTGGGCTGGAGTGTATTCCATTTGCAGATATAATTTGTGTCCTGTTGACTAAGTAGGACTTGAACCACTGTAAGGCTCTATTCTGAATGCTAAATACATTCTGGAGACGGTGAAGTAATATATCATGGTCTATTGTGTCAAATGCTGCAGATAAATCCAGGAGAGTGAGTACTGTAATCTTTTCACTATCCAAAGCAGAGAGAATGTCACTAAATACTTTTAGAAGAGTAGTTTCCGTACTGTGGCAAGGGCGATATGCAGATTGTACATTGCTAAAAAGACTGTTAGAATTCAAATGAGATAGAAGTTGGGTTAAAACAACCTTTTCTAAGATTTTTTATATGAATGGGAGATTAGAAATTGGGCGGTAGTTCTTTAAATCGTTATGATCCAGTGTTTGTTTCTTCAGCAGTGGCTTTACGATGGCAGTTTTGAAAAATGATGGGAGTTCCCCTGATGAGAGAGAGATATTAATAACATCAGTTAGCGAAGGCAATATTGGGTCTAAGCATTCAAACAGCAGTGATGTCGGAATTGGATCAAGTTCACAAGACTTTGGTGCACTTTTCATCACGATTGTCCGTAATAAATCAATAGAAACAGGTTCAAATGCTCATAACGGTTGTCGCTGAAATTCTGCATCATAACTGTATGGTGACGAATCAGTTGAAATTGTGTTGGCAAGCGAATCTCTAATGGTTTGTACTTTGTCATCGAAGAAATTTGCAAATTGGTCTGGTAGGTCTAGTGGAGAGAAGGTTCTTGGAAGTGGTGTACATTTGTTCCTTGACATTAGTTTGTTAGTTATCTCGAAGAGCACTTTGCAGCTGGAACTCTCTGTGATCTTAGTACTGTAGTGGGATGATTTGGCTAAATGGACTATGTTTGTGACGTTCTTCTAAGCGGGTTCGTAGATTTGTTTATGAATAGTGAGTCTGGTGGAAAGCCAAAGCCTCTATGCTTTTCGGCGATGTCTTTTAGCAGTGCGAAACTGGTCCCTAACACTGCTATACCATGTAGAACACTTTTTTTTATTGATACTCTGCATTTTGTGGCTGGGGCATGTTTTTCAAGCAATGAACGCAGGCAGTTATCAAGTTGTTCCGTTGTTGGATGTAAGAAAGGTGTTAGGTTTTCTTGGATCTCATGCATGAATTTGGTTCTATTTATCATACAGTGGTTTCTCTTAGTAGCAAATAGAGGTGGAGGGTTAGGGACTGAAACGTCGAGATGGCATGCAATGCAGAGGTGATTTGATGCAAGTTCATGTGATACAAGGGTGGATTGCAGAATATTATCATCAGGTCTATGAAGAAACCAGTCTAAAATGTGACCAAGTTTATGGGTAGGTTGGTTAACTGACTATTTCAAATTGAAAACATGAATGGAATCTAGGAGTTTTGACGTGTATGTTTTACCAGGACAGTCAAAGTGAACGTTGAAATCTCCAAGAATAATTAGGTTGCCACCTATCGAATTTCCATACTCTAGAAGATTTGGAAACTGCTCCAAAAAGAGAGATTCAATCAGCTTGTTTTTTCTACTAGGAGGATGACGGTAGAGACAGAAAAAAATGGACTGACCTTTGTTCCAGTATGAGCGTTGTTTGGACTAGTTCAAACGATGTGTGGCAGAAATTGAAGGTTGTGTTGTACTTAAGGCTTAAGATCATGGAATTCTTTGTAATTACAGGAATTCCACCTCCGCGATTCATCACCTGCGGAATGTAACCAAGTTTCTGTCAGGAAGAAGACGTCAATATTCTGGTCGTTGATAAAATTAACAATTTATGTGCGCTTTTCCGGTGATCCTACTGATTGAGCGTTGAATAATGCAATACGTAGTGGTATCCCTGGTACAGTTGACACAACGGTTGACGATTTAACAATTTAACGATTTGTTAACAATCTAAAGAAAAGAATACAGTTTGTCAATAAAAAAGAAGGAATCTCCGAAACTGTCAGCGACAACGAGCAATGAGGGGCGCTTACCAGTTATTATGTACTTTTCAGAGATTGACGCATGTAAAGTGAAGTTGTTTGCATTTGTGACATGCACAATGGAGATAATGTTGGCTTTGATGTAATGTGGCTGACATTTCTTTGGATAATGTACTTGTGGAAATTGTACATGATCTAAGCACATGGTATAACAAAATGGATGATCCCATGTGCATGAAAAATCAAAATTACACTAACTTGCTGAAGTAAACAATAGCAGCTTATGAAAGTGCAATGAACGAATTACAAAATATCTGGAAAGTAAAATAAGTTATTGGATCGTTTCTCTACAATTTACCTCTGAAATCCAGGGAGTGAAAATGACCATGTGGAGGTAGCAGTGTTTTTATAAGATCACATTTTTAGTTAACCCAAGCTGTATACTCAAGAAACTCAATTACACCCATCACTCATATATACAAAATAAAAACAAATTAAACATTCTTCTAACAACACCTAAGATATGCAAAGTCTCTGTTATATAGCCAGTATAACCAGTGAAGAAGTCCTGGAAAATTCTTTATCTTTAAAATTCTAACGCTATGCAAAATACGAAACTGTAGAGCGTCATCTTATAGAATCACTGGATATGTGTTGTCAACTTATTAAAAACCTTGTTATATTCCGCAGTCAGTTTCAAAGATTTATATATACATTATACATGGTATTTACTTCCTTCCAAAATGACAACCATTTAGTTAATTTACTATACCCCTCTGAAGTAGATTGAATGCAGCTTCATGACGTGAAAACTGTATTCTAATGTCACTGGGAAATGCTGTAATTTTGACATGAAAGAAAGACATTCAAGAGTAAATGCATATGAAGTAGTTGTTTTCTTTTTCAATTAAAACGTTACATAATGTATTCTAGTCATTTCCCAAGTTGCAAGCTATACTCTGGTCATGTTTACTTGTAAACCAAGAGGGAAAAGTCTATAAAGTTTGATACAATAGTGCAAAAAATTTTCATTATTGGATGAAGAAAAGAAGTCCATGATGCTATACGTTCATAACAATCGACACAAATATACATTTTGTTGTAAATAATTACTTTTGTCTTTGGTACTCGTAACCTAATTTGAATTTGTACTAATGCTTGTATGCCAAAGAAGTGAAATTAAACGTCAAGGGGAATTAACTCCTGGTGAGAGTTTAACCGCTCCGGTGGCCTAGTTTGTTAGAGCGTCCGCCGCGGAAGTTGGAGGTTGTTAGTTCGATCCCCGGCCGAGTCATACCAAAGACTTACAAAAATGGTACTTTCAGCTGCCTCGCTTGGCTCTCGAACATTAAGAGATTAGTGTTATGACTGGTCGGTCAGATATCAGGATATTGTGACTGGGTGGGACATCATGCTACATGTCTGCGGCATTATGCCCCTGTGCCAGAGATCACTATAAACTGCCTCGTAGCAGTTTGACTGAAAATTGTTTAAACTACGTAAAAAATACTAATCAAACAGACAAACTCAATGGACAAGGAATGTGATTGGTGATTACATATAACTGATTACAATGAAAATGAAATAAGTTTACTGCATTATATGGTCAATTAATATTTTTTTAAAAACTCCTAACATGTAGACTTTTATATAAATGGGAGTGGGGTGGGGTTTGCTTCCTGACAATGTCAAGCCCCAGCCTGCCTATGATGTCACATCCTGTCTAAGATCCATCACAACCAGGAACAACTGGTAACCATGACGTTACTAATACTACATCAACCTACATTATCCACTTCCTAAGAAAACATGACTGCGGGAAGACCTAAGAAAAAATGTTAAGCGTCCACAAGAGTTCACACGACACAATCAACCATGGGTCTATGGTGTACCAGTATCCAAGTGTGACCAATCAGGATTCAGGTTGCAATCAGGCTCTGCATCTCCACAAATAAAGCGCCCAAGATGTGATATATATAAAGAATCACTATCTTCCTGTTGCCCAAATCAAGTTCCATCAAAGCTTCGCCCTGAAAAGGAGACCAAAATGAACAAAACTTCATTGTTGGGTCACGTATGGCAACCGGTGCTGACAACATGATTGAAAATGTAATTATCAGCATACCAAAACTAAATATAATATTGAAAACATTGCGCGTTATGAGTTGGAAATTGCAAGCGATATAATCCACATGTATAGAAGCAAACCTCAAGGACTGTGTGACATTTTAACATTTAATTATACAAACTGCAATCTGCAGGAAACAGAACAGGCTGCCTTTCCATAAAAGTGCCAAGGACATAGAAAGTGAGGTCCAGTCACCTGAAATTTAAATGAGATGTTGGTACTTTCTTGCTACAAGACTAAAGTTGGAGTGACTGACTTAAGACTTATTATATCCTGTTTCAATATTTAACCTCCTTCGTTTTGCTATTTATATTTTAAAAAGTTAATGAAATATCTTGTACGATAATATCTGTCAATAAATCTGCTTTAGTGGAAAATCAAATATTTGTTAATGAGGTTAATCAGCTAACAATTATTTGACAGACACTGCGTACAACCACATAACACAAAGTGGAGGTGAATCTGCCACGCAGTCTGTGGCAATAGTCATAGAACATTCCACAAGGAGAAAACTTCCGCTATGTGTGTCCGTTGAAAACAAACTGTGTGGAAAGAAAACATGCATACACCTAAACTGCAAAAAAACATCATCGCACAGTAGACTCCATGTCTTCAACAGTAACTAAATTAGCAAAGGAAAATTTATATAAGCTTGAAATGTTAAACACACTAAAGATCGATTCTTTAACTTTCGATGCAAGCGCCCAGCTTAAAAAAAAACTGTCAGGGAACATTTAGCTCAGGCTCAGAGACCCATACGTCAATTTACACACTACGTGCATGCAATGCGAACACTTCAAAAACATCTTAAAAATGTACATTTAATTGGTCCTTTCCCTGGTAAGGACAAACATCTCTGTCATCCAGAACTGGCAACTGATATCCGGAGAAGAGTACATTTTGAGTTGTACGCATACAACGACATTGCACTTCTGAAGATGCATTTTTGGCAAAGGCAAAGGCAGCGGTCTAAAATATTATTAAAAGTTTCAACAATGAGCATATAAATTATCAAAAACCTTCCTTAGTCTGCCTTGCACATTTAGCATCATATTCATCAAAATTTCTGCCATATGGTAAACATTTAAATCTTTCTTTTGATGATATTGAAAAGCTTGAATCTGCTCTAAGAAATTTTGTCTTAGATGTCAAGCTAAGTACAATTCCCCGCCTTGTAAACGTAAATAAGTGTGAGCACTTGCACAATATGATTTTTACGTATGCACCTATGGAGCAGAATTTTTTATGCATTATGTCATTCAGCCTTTCAATGCTCTGTGTATGGTACAGGAAACTCTACACTCTTACTGGCCATGTCTCGTGGAATTGTTTCTAATCAATCTGATTCAGTATTTCAACAGATAGTAGAATGAGATCGAAGAACAGTAAAAGATAGAGAGAGGAAATCGAGTCTTCAGTAAAAGTATAGACGCTTCATCAAATGGAAACAAAAATGCTACAGAAAACTTATATAAAACTAGCAAGTACCCGGCATGCATTGCAATGCCACTCAAAAAAAGAAAGTGTTTGTGTTTTAATCCTGGCATGCATTGCAATGCCACTGAAAGAAAGAAAGTGTTTGTGAAAGTGATCGGGCTTGAGCAGTGCGAACTCTAACGGTTTCCAATCTTGCTTCCCGTTGCTTGTCTGTTTCAACTATTATAAATTCACACCACGATTGTTTGACGTAACCAAGGCGCGAACCAAACGTAACTAAGTAAACATGACGTATCTAAGGCGCCTACAGTTCACATCGAAGACACGCGAAATTAGGTATCGCTACAGACCGTGTTCTATCACGTAACGTATTTAAGGCACCTACTGTTCAATCACGTGACGTATCTAAAGCGCCTACATTTCATAGTGAACACATGGTGAATGTCGCAAAACTATATGAAATAACACACATTTGTTAATTGTACAATTTAAATGGCTGTACTAATTAAGAAACCTTCGCAGGCGTGCGCAGAACAACTCACCAAAGTTTTATCGCAATCGGATGAACGGTATAGGAACGCATACGACACAAACAAACAAACATTCATTATATATATATATATATATATATATATATATATATATATATATATATATATATATATATATATATATATATATATATATAGATTCAATATTTGCCAATTCAATATATACTTTTGTAACCAAGGAACATTCATACATTTTAAATCCTTTAAATTATCACACGTAACAATTATTAAATTTACGTGACTATCACATTATACACCTCCCCTAGCCCCTATAGCCTTGGCATTCACCATGGGCTTTACATGATTTTCTAGCCATATATACTCATTTTGGTTCAAGTGATAAATGATCAGGATTTTCGCATGTTTTTGCATGACATCTATGTGATAGCTCACACTGAGATGGTAGTGAGTTTACCATAGTTACGACATAGAAATGTAGTCGGTCAGCCAAAACAGGCTTTCTTTTCCCAAAATAATTTACATAAATTATTCCATAACCATGTCAGTCATGTGAGCCTGTCCAAATGTGACACTTGCTGGTTATTTGTTTTTGTCGAGATAAACCTCTTTTAAATGTCAAAAATTCTTGAGCTCTTAATTTAGTTTGAAACATTTCTGACAAAACTTAATAAACCAAGACCATATGATACTTTATAATTTTTTATCTGAAAAAAAGCATTAAACACCATGGCAATGAATTTTGTTCTGTTAATAATGTTATTTGACAATGGAAAAGAAAATCCAACATTCTTACCAGTTCAAAGAAGAACTGATAGCATCATCTTCCTTGAGAAAAGTGAATTCATGCAATAATTTTTAAAAACAATTATGGGGGCGCTCACCAGTTAATATGTACTTTTCAGATAGTGACGTATGTGAGGTGAAGTTGTTTGCATTTGTAACATGCACAATGGAGATAATGTTGGCATATCTCAATGCTACTTTGATGTAATGTGGCTGATATTTCTTTGGATACTGCACTTGTGGAAATTGTAAATGATCTAAGTGCATGGTATAACAAAATGGATGCTCCCATGTGCTTGAAAAATTAGCCAGAATTAATCAAAAGTACACTAACTTTAGCAGATATTAAACTAGGGAAAACGAATTTTGCTGAAGTAGGCAATAGCAGCTTCTGAAAGTGCAATGAACAAATTATAAAATATCAGAAAAGTAAAAAAAGTTATCGTACCATTTTTCTACAATTTACCTCTGAAGTCCAGGGAGTGAAAATGACCATGCGGAGCTAGCAGTTTGTTTACATGAGCACATCTTATGTTAGCCCAAGCTGTATACTCTAGAACCTAAAGTACACCCATCAATCATACATCAAAATAAAGGGAATTGAAAGTTCTTCTCCCAACACCTAAGATATACAAAGTCTTTATTATATTGCCAGTATAACCAGTGAAGAAATCCCAGAAAATTATTTTTCTTTAAAATTCTAACCCTATGCAAAGTACGAAACTGTAGAGCGCCACCTTAAAGAACCACTGAAGATGTGTTTTCAACTTATTGAAAAACTTGTCATATTCTGCAGTCAATTTCAAACACATTGATATATCATACATGGTATTTACTTCCAAAATTACAAACACATAGTTAATTTACTATACCCCTCTGAAGTAACTTAAATGTAGCTTCATGACGTCAAAACTGTATTTTAACGTCACTGGGAAATGCTATTATTTTGACATTAAAGAAAGACATTCAAGAATAAATGCATATGAAGTATTTGTTTTATTTTTCAATCCAAACATCAAATAATGTATTTAGATCATTTCTAAAGTTGCAAACTATACTTGGGTCATGTATACATGTAAATCAAGTGAGAAAAGTGAGAAAAATTCCATAAAGTTTGAGGTAATAGTGCAAAAATTGTCCAGCATTGGATTAAGAAAAAAAGTCCTTGATGCTATAAATTCATAACAGTAGACATAAATATATATTTTGTTTGTAAATAATTACTTTTTTCCCCGGCACTAGTAATCTAATTTGAGTCTGCACTAATGCTTGTATGTCAAAGAATTGAAATGAAAAGTCAAGGGGAATTAACTCCTGGTGAGACCATTCCATGGACCAGGAATGTGATTGATGATTACATACATAATTGATTACGATGAAAATCAAATATGTTGACTGCTTTATATGGTAAAATTAATTATAAAACCAAAACATGCAGACATGTATGCCAAAAAAGGGGGTAGGTGTGTTTCCCAAAAATTTCAAGCCCCAGCCTGATTATGATGTTACATACTGTCTAAGATACATCACAACCAGGAACAACTGGTAACCATGATGTCACTAATACTACATCAACCCACATTAGCCACTATCTAAGAAAACATGGCTAAAGGAAGAGCTAAGAAAATAGCTATTTGTCCACAAGAGTTCATACAACACAGTCAACCATAGGACTATGGATTACGAGTATCCAAGAGTGACCAACCTATTCAGGTTGCAATCTGGTTCTACATCTCCACAAATAAAGTGCCCAAGAATTGATGTATATGAAGAATCACTATCTTCCTGTGGCCCAAATAAAGTGCACCCAAGCTTTGCCCTGAATTGGAGAAAGAAAGAAATGAAGAAAACTTAATTGTTGGGTCATATGTTGCAGCGTGTTGTCAACATCAATGGAAATGTAATTATGAACATACCAAAACTAACTAGGATATTGGGAACATTGTGCATAATGTATGACTGAGCTGGAAATTGCAAGCGATATAATCCACCGATGTTTAAAAGCAAAACTCAAGGACTGTGTGCCTTTTTAACAGTTAAATGTACAAACTGAAATCTGCAGGAAGCAGAACAGGCTGCCTGTCCAGAAAAGTGCCAAGGACATAGAAAGTGAGGCCCAGGCACAGGAAATTTAAATGCGATGTTGGCACTTTCTTGCTACAAGGCCAAAGTTGGAGTGACTGACTTGCCCATTTAGCATCCTATTACTCAAAATTTCTGCCATATGGGAAGCATTTAAATCTTTCTTATATTAAAAAGCTTGAATATTTACTAAGAAATTTTGTCTTAGATGTCAAGCTAAGTAAAATTTCACACTTTCTAAACACAAATAAGTGCGAGAGCTTGCACAATATCATTTTTACCTATGCACCTAAAATATCAGTATGGAGCAGACATTTTAATGCATTATGTCATTCATTGCCTCATAGCTCTGAGTATGGTACAGGAAACTTTACACTCCCACTGACCAAGTCTCATGGAATTGTTCTACTCAGTCTGATCCAGTATTTCAGCTCATAGCAGAATGAGATCATAGAGCAGTAAAAGATAGGGAGAGGAAATCAGGTCTTCAGTACAAGTACATATGCTACATCAAACGCAAACAAAAAAGCAACAGAAAACTTGTACAAAATTCAATGTTTGCAAATTCAATAAATAATTTTGTACCCAATGAACATCCATACACTTTAAATCCTTTAAATGAATGCATGTAACAATTATTAAATGTACCTGACTATCACAGTATACACCACTCCCCCTAGCCCATATTGCCTTGGCATATACCATAGGCTTTACATGATTTTTCTAGCCAAATTTTCTCTTTTTTGGTTCAAGTGATAAATGATTATGTTTTTGTATGGCATCTATGTGATACGTCACACTGATATGGTAGTGAATTTACCATAGTTTCAACATAGAACCTTAGTCGGTGAGCCAAAGCAATCTTTCTTTTCTCACAAAAGGTTACATAAATTATTCCATAACCATGTTGTTCATGTGAGCCTGTCCAAATGTGACACTTGCTGCAGACTTGTGTATGTTGAGTTAAAGCTCTTTTATATGTCATTATATCTTGAACTGTTAATTTAGTTTGAAATATTTCTGACTTAGCTTAATAAACCATGACCATATGATACTATAGAATTCTGTTTATATGTCAATACAAAATTATTTAATACCAAGAAAATAAATTTTGTTAATAGTTTAATTTGACAATGAAAAAACAGGGAAAAACATCCAAATTATCACCAGTTCAAAGAAGAACTGATGGCATCTTCCTTGAGAAATGTGAAATTAATGAAACATTTTTAAAAACAATGACACACAGAGGTTTCTAATTGCCACTAGTCTATGTCGTATTGTGTACAATAGCAAGGGACATAACTCTTCTCAAGCCCACCTGCAGCCACTTAATTAAAGCAGAATTTGGAATGTAAAGACATTTAAGTTCTAAACTGCAGTGAATTTAAACTAAATGAGCCAATATTAATACAAACAGCAATAAATATAACTCCATGGGTATACACCCGAATGCTCTTTATGGGGGCGCTCACCAGTTAATATGTACTTTTCAGATAGTGACGTATGTGAGGTGAAGTTGTTTGCATTTGTAACATGCACAATGGAGATAATGTTGGCATATCTCAATGTTACTTTGATGTAATGTGGCTGATATTTCTTTGGATACTGCACTTGTGGAAATTGTAAATGATCTAAGTGCATGGTACAACAAAATGGATGCTCCCTTGTGCTTGAAAAATTAGCCAGAATTAATCAAAAGTACACTAACTTTAGCAGATATTAAACTAGGGAAAACGAATTTTGCTGAAGTAGGCAATAGCAGCTTCTGAAAGTGCAATGAACAAATTACAAAATATCAGAAAAGTAAAAAAAGTTATCGTACCATTTTTCTACAATTTACCTCTGAAGTCCAGGGAGTGAAAATGACCATGCGGAGCTAGCAGTTTGTTTACATGAGCACATCTTATGTTAGCCCAAGCTGTATACTCTAGAACCTAAAGTACACCCATCAATCATACATCAAAATAAAGGGAATTGAAAGTTCTTCTCCCAACACCTAAGATATACAAAGTCTTTATTATATTGCCAGTATAACCAGTGAAGAAATCCCAGAAAATTATTTTTCTTTAAAATTCTAACCCTATGCAAAGTACGAAACTGTAGAGCGCCACCTTAAAGAACCACTGAAGATGTGTTTTCAACTTATTGAAAAACTTGTCATATTCTGCAGTCAATTTCAAACACATTGATATATCATACATGGTATTTACTTCCAAAATTACAAACACATAGTTAATTTACTATACCCCTCTGAAGTAACTTAAATGTAGCTTCATGATGTCAAAACTGTATTTTAACGTCACTGGGAAATGCTATTATTTTGACATTAAAGAAAGACATTCAAGAATAAATGCATATGAATTATTTGTTTTATTTTTCAATCCAAACATCAAATAATGTATTTAGATCATTTCTAAAGTTGCAAACTATACTTGGGTCATGTATACATGTAAATCAAGTGAGAAAAGTGAGAAAAATTCCATAAAGTTTGAGGTAATAGTGCAAAAATTGTCCAGCATTGGATTAAGAAAAAAAGTCCTTGATGCTATAAATTCATAACAGTAGACATAAATATATATTTTGTTTGTAAATAATTACTTTTTTCCCCGGCACTAGTAATCTAATTTGAATCTGCACTAATGCTTGTATGTCAAAGAATTGAAATGAAAAGTCAAGGGGAATTAACTCCTGGTGAGACCATTCCATGGACCAGGAATGTGATTGATGATTACATACATAATTGATTACAATGAAAATCAAATATGTTGACTGCTTTATATGGTAAAATCAATTATAAAACCAAAACATGCAGACATGTATGCCAAAAAAGGGGGTAGGTGTGTTTCCCAAAAATTTCAAGCCCCAGCCTGATTATGATGTTACATACTGTCTAAGATACATCACAACCAGGAACAACTGGTAACCATGATGTCACTAATACTACATCAACCCACATTAGCCACTATCTAAGAAAACATGGCTAAAGGAAGAGCTAAGAAAATAGCTATTTGTCCACAAGAGTTCATACAACACAGTCAACCATAGGACTATGGATTACGAGTATCCAAGAGTGACCAACCTATTCAGGTTGCAATCTGGTTCTACATCTCCACAAATAAAGCGCCCAAGAATTGATGTATATGAAGAATCACTATCTTCCTGTGGCCCAAATAAAGTGCACCCAAGCTTTGCCCTGAATTGGAGAAAGAAAGAAATGAAGAAAACTTAATTGTTGGGTCATATGTTGCAGCGTGTTGTCAACATCAATGGAAATGTAATTATGAACATACCAAAACTAACTAGGATATTGGGAACATTGTGCATAATGTATGACTGAGCTGGAAATTGCAAGCGATATAATCCACCGATGTATAAAAGCAAAACTCAAGGACTGTGTACCTTTTTAACAGTTAAATGTACAAACTGAAATCTGCAGGAAGCAGAACAGGCTGCCTGTCCAGAAAAGTGCCAAGGACATAGAAAGTGAGGCCCAGGCACAGGAAATTTAAATGCGATGTTGGCACTTTCTTGCTACAAGGCCAAAGTTGGAGTGACTGACTTGCCCATTTAGCATCCTATTACTCAAAATTTCTGCCATATGGGAAGCATTTAAATCTTTCTTATATTAAAAAGCTTGAATATTTACTAAGAAATTTTGTCTTAGATGTCAAGCTAAGTAAAATTTCACACTTTCTAAACACAAATAAGTGCGAGAGCTTGCACAATATCATTTTTACCTATGCACCTAAAATATCAGTATGGAGCAGACATTTTGATGCATTATGTCATTCATTGCCTCATAGCTCTGAGTATGGTACAGGAAACTTTACACTCCCACTGACCAAGTCTCATGGAATTGTTCTACTCAGTCTGATCCAGTATTTCAGCTCATAGCAGAATGAGATCATAGAACAGTAAAAGATAGGGAGAGGAAATCAAGTCTTCAGTACAAGTACATATGCTACATCAAATGCAAACAAAAAAGCAACAGAAAACTTGTACAAAATTCAATGTTTGCAAATTCAATAAATAATTTTGTACCCAATGAACATCCATACACTTTAAATCCTTTAAATGAATGCATGTAGCAATTATTAAATGTACCTGACTATCACAGTATACACCACTCCCCCTAGCCCATATTGCCTTGGCATATACCATAGGCTTTACATGATTTTTCTAGCCAAATTTTCTCTTTTTTGGTTCAAGTGATAAATGATTATGTTTTTGTATGGCATCTATGTGATACATCACACTGATATGGTAGTGAATTTACCATAGTTTCAACATAGAACCTTAGTCGGTGAGCCAAAGCAATCTTTCTTTTCCCACGAAAGGTTACATAAATTATTCCATAACCATGTTGTTCATGTGAGCCTGTCCAAATGTGACACTTGCAGCAGACTTGTGTATGTTGAGTTAAAGCTCTTTTATATGTCATTATATCTTGAACTGTTAATTTAGTTTGAAATATTTCTGACTTAGCTTAATAAACCATGACCATATGATACTATAGAATTCTGTTTATATGTCAATACAAAATTATTTAATACCAAGAAAATAAATTTTGTTAATAGTTTAATTTGACAATGAAAAAACAGGGAAAAACATCCAAATTATCACCAGTTCAAAGAAGAACTGATGGCATCTTCCTTGAGAAATGTGAAATTAATGAAACATTTTTAAAAACAATGACACACAGAGGTTTCTAATTGCCACTAGTCTATGTCGTATTGTGTACAATAGCAAGGGACATAACTCTTCTCAAGCCCACCTGCAGCCACTTAATTAAAGCAGAATTTGGAATGTAAAGACATTTAAGTTCTAAACTGCAGTGAATTTAAACTAAATGAGCCAATATTAATACAAACAGCAATAAATATAACTCCATGGGT
Organism: Unio delphinus; assembly: GCA_029339505.1. Classification (NCBI taxonomy): domain Eukaryota; kingdom Metazoa; phylum Mollusca; class Bivalvia; order Unionida; family Unionidae; genus Unio; species Unio delphinus. The sequence continues at coordinate 997,781 of JAQISU010000237.1, forward strand.
ATACACCCGAATGCTCTTTATGGGGGCGCTCACCAGTTAATATGTACTTTTCAGATAGTGACGTATGTGAGGTGAAGTTGTTTGCATTTGTAACATGCACAATGGAGATAATGTTGGCATATCTCAATGTTACTTTGATGTAATGTGGCTGATATTTCTTTGGATACTGCACTTGTGGAAATTGTAAATGATCTAAGTGCATGGTACAACAAAATGGATGCTCCCTTGTGCTTGAAAAATTAGCCAGAATTAATCAAAAGTACACTAACTTTAGCAGATATTAAACTAGGGAAAACGAATTTTGCTGAAGTAGGCAATAGCAGCTTCTGAAAGTGCAATGAACAAATTACAAAATATCAGAAAAGTAAAAAAAGTTATCGTACCATTTTTCTACAATTTACCTCTGAAGTCCAGGGAGTGAAAATGACCATGCGGAGCTAGCAGTTTGTTTACATGAGCACATCTTATGTTAGCCCAAGCTGTATACTCTAGAACCTAAAGTACACCCATCAATCATACATCAAAATAAAGGGAATTGAAAGTTCTTCTCCCAACACCTAAGATATACAAAGTCTTTATTATATTGCCAGTATAACCAGTGAAGAAATCCCAGAAAATTATTTTTCTTTAAAATTCTAACCCTATGCAAAGTACGAAACTGTAGAGCGCCACCTTAAAGAACCACTGAAGATGTGTTTTCAACTTATTGAAAAACTTGTCATATTCTGCAGTCAATTTCAAACACATTGATATATCATACATGGTATTTACTTCCAAAATTACAAACACATAGTTAATTTACTATACCCCTCTGAAGTAACTTAAATGTAGCTTCATGACGTCAAAACTGTATTTTAACGTCACTGGGAAATGCTATTATTTTGACATTAAAGAAAGACATTCAAGAATAAATGCATATGAAGTATTTGTTTTATTTTTCAATCCAAACATCAAATAATGTATTTAGATCATTTCTAAAGTTGCAAACTATACTTGGGTCATGTATACATGTAAATCAAGTGAGAAAAGTGAGAAAAATTCCATAAAGTTTGAGGTAATAGTGCAAAAATTGTCCAGCATTGGATTAAGAAAAAAAGTCCTTGATGCTATAAATTCATAACAGTAGACATAAATATATATTTTGTTTGTAAATAATTACTTTTTTCCCCGGCACTAGTAATCTAATTTGAATCTGCACTAATGCTTGTATGTCAAAGAATTGAAATGAAAAGTCATGGGGAATTAACTCCTGGTGAGACCATTCCATGGACCAGGAATGTGATTGATGATTACATACATAATTGATTACAATGAAAATCAAATATGTTGACTGCTTTATATGGTAAAATCAATTATAAAACCAAAACATGCAGACATGTATGCCAAAAAAGGGGGTAGGTGTGTTTCCCAAAAATTTCAAGCCCCAGCCTGATTATGATGTTACATACTGTCTAAGATACATCACAACCAGGAACAACTGGTAACCATGATGTCACTAATACTACATCAACCCACATTAGCCACTATCTAAGAAAACATGGCTAAAGGAAGAGCTAAGAAAATAGCTATTTGTCCACAAGAGTTCATACAACACAGTCAACCATAGGACTATGGATTACGAGTATCCAAGAGTGACCAACCTATTCAGGTTGCAATCTGGTTCTACATCTCCACAAATAAAGCGCCCAAGAATTGATGTATATGAAGAATCACTATCTTCCTGTGGCCCAAATAAAGTGCACCCAAGCTTTGCCCTGAATTGGAGAAAGAAAGAAATGAAGAAAACTTAATTGTTGGGTCATATGTTGCAGCGTGTTGTCAACATCAATGGAAATGTAATTATGAACATACCAAAACTAACTAGGATATTGGGAACATTGTGCATAATGTATGACTGAGCTGGAAATTGCAAGCGATATAATCCACCGATGTATAAAAACAAAACTCAAGGACTGTGTACCTTTTTAACAGTTAAATGTACAAACTGAAATCTGCAGGAAGCAGAACAGGCTGCCTGTCCAGAAAAGTGCCAAGGACATAGAAAGTGAGGCCCAGGCACAGGAAATTTAAATGCGATGTTGGCACTTTCTTGCTACAAGGCCAAAGTTGGAGTGACTGACTTGCCCATTTAGCATCCTATTACTCAAAATTTCTGCCATATGGGAAGCATTTAAATCTTTTTTATATTAAAAAGCTTGAATATTTACTAAGAAATTTTGTCTTAGATGTCAAGCTAAGTAAAATTTCACACTTTCTAAACACAAATAAGTGCGAGAGCTTGCACAATATCATTTTTACCTATGCACCTAAAATATCAGTATGGAGCAGACATTTTGATGCATTATGTCATTCATTGCCTCATAGCTCTGAGTATGGTACAGGAAACTTTACACTCCCACTGACCAAGTCTCATGGAATTGTTCTACTCAGTCTGATCCAGTATTTCAGCTCATAGCAGAATGAGATCAGAGAACAGTAAAAGATAGGAAGAGGAAATCAAGTCTTCAGTACAAGTACATATGCAACATCAAATGCAAACAAAAAAGCAACAGAAAACTTGTACAAAATTCAATGTTTGCAAATTCAATAAATAATTTTGTACCCAATGAACATCCATACACTTTAAATCCTTTAAATGAATGCATGTAGCAATTATTAAATGTACCTGACTATCACAGTATACACCACTCCCCCTAGCCCATATTGCCTTGGCATATACCATAGGCTTTACATGATTTTTCTAGCCAAATTTTCTCTTTTTTGGTTCAAGTGATAAATGATTATGTTTTTGTATGGCATCTATGTGATACATCACACTGATATGGTAGTGAATTTACCATAGTTTCAACATAGAACCTTAGTCGGTGAGCCAAAGCAATCTTTCTTTTCCCACGAAAGGTTACATAAATTATTCCATAACCATGTTGTTCATGTGAGCCTGTCCAAATGTGACACTTGCTGCAGACTTGTGTATGTTGAGTTAAAGCTCTTTTATATGTCATTATATCTTGAACTGTTAATTTAGTTTGAAATATTTCTGACTTAGCTTAATAAACCATGACCATATGATACTATAGAATTCTGTTTATATGTCAATACAAAATTATTTAATACCAAGAAAATAAATTTTGTTAATAGTTTAATTTGACAATGAAAAAACAGGGAAAAACATCCAAATTATCACCAGTTCAAAGAAGAACTGATGGCATCTTCCTTGAGAAATGTGAAATTAATGAAACATTTTTAAAAACAATGACACACAGAGGTTTCTAATTGCCACTAGTCTATGTCGTATTGTGTACAATAGCAAGGGACATAACTCTTCTCAAGCCCACCTGCAGCCACTTAATTAAAGCAGAATTTGGAATGTAAAGACATTTAAGTTCTAAACTGCAGTGAATTTAAACTAAATGAGCCAATATTAATACAAACAGCAATAAATATAACTCCATGGGTATACACCCGAATGCTCTTTATGGGGGCGCTCACCAGTTAATATGTACTTTTCAGATAGTGACGTATGTGAGGTGAAGTTGTTTGCATTTGTAACATGCACAATGGAGATAATGTTGGCATATCTCAATGTTACTTTGATGTAATGTGGCTGATATTTCTTTGGATACTGCACTTGTGGAAATTGTAAATGATCTAAGTGCATGGTACAACAAAATGGATGCTCCCTTGTGCTTGAAAAATTAGCCAGAATTAATCAAAAGTACACTAACTTTAGCAGATATTAAACTAGGGAAAACGAATTTTGCTGAAGTAGGCAATAGCAGCTTCTGAAAGTGCAATGAACAAATTACAAAATATCAGAAAAGTAAAAAAAGTTATCGTACCATTTTTCTACAATTTACCTCTGAAGTCCAGGGAGTGAAAATGACCATGCGGAGCTAGCAGTTTGTTTACATGAGCACATCTTATGTTAGCCCAAGCTGTATACTCTAGAACCTAAAGTACACCCATCAATCATACATCAAAATAAAGGGAATTGAAAGTTCTTCTCCCAACACCTAAGATATACAAAGTCTTTATTATATTGCCAGTATAACCAGTGAAGAAATCCCAGAAAATTATTTTTCTTTAAAATTCTAACCCTATGCAAAGTACGAAACTGTAGAGCGCCACCTTAAAGAACCACTGAAGATGTGTTTTCAACTTATTGAAAAACTTGTCATATTCTGCAGTCAATTTCAAACACATTGATATATCATACATGGTATTTACTTCCAAAATTACAAACACATAGTTAATTTACTATACCCCTCTGAAGTAACTTAAATGTAGCTTCATGACGTCAAAACTATTTTAACGTCACTGGGAAATGCTATTATTTTGACATTAAAGAAAGACATTCAAGAATAAATGCATATGAAGTATTTGTTTTATTTTTCAATCCAAACATCAAATAATGTATTTAGATCATTTCTAAAGTTGCAAACTATACTTGGGTCATGTATACATGTAAATCAAGTGAGAAAAGTGAGAAAAATTCCATAAAGTTTGAGGTAATAGTTCAAAAATTGTCCAGCATTGGATTAAGAAAAAAAGTCCTTGATGCTATAAATTCATAACAGTAGACATAAATATATATTTTGTTTGTAAATAATTACTTTTTTCCCCGGCACTAGTAATCTAATTTGAATCTGCACTAATGCTTGTATGTCAAAGAATTGAAATGAAAAGTCATGGGGAATTAACTCCTGGTGAGACCATTCCATGGACCAGGAATGTGATTGATGATTACATACATAATTGATTACAATGAAAATCAAATATGTTGACTGCTTTATATGGTAAAATTAATTATAAAACCAAAACATGCAGACATGTATGCCAAAAAAGGGGGAAGGTGTGTTTCCCAAAAATTTCAAGCCCCAGCCTGATTATGATGTTACATACTGTCTAAGATACATCACAACCAGGAACAACTGGTAACCATGATGTCACTAATACTACATCAACCCACATTAGCCACTATCTAAGAAAACATGGCTAAAGGAAGAGCTAAGAAAATAGCTATTTGTCCACAAGAGTTCATACAACACAGTCAACCATAGGACTATGGATTACGAGTATCCAAGAGTGACCAACCTATTCAGGTTGCAATCTGGTTCTACATCTCCACAAATAAAGCGCCCAAGAATTGATGTATATGAAGAATCACTATCTTCCTGTGGCCCAAATAAAGTGCACCCAAGCTTTGCCCTGAATTGGAGAAAGAAAGAAATGAAGAAAACTTAATTGTTGGGTCATATGTTGCAGCGTGTTGTCAACATCAATGGAAATGTAATTATGAACATACCAAAACTAACTAGGATATTGGGAACATTGTGCATAATGTATGACTGAGCTGGAAATTGCAAGCGATATAATCCACCGATGTATAAAAGCAAAACTCAAGGACTGTGTGCCTTTTTAACAGTTAAATGTACAAACTGAAATCTGCAGGAAGCAGAACAGGCTGCCTGTCCAGAAAAGTGCCAAGGACATAGAAAGTGAGGCCCAGGCACAGGAAATTTAAATGCGATGTTGGCACTTTCTTGCTACAAGGCCAAAGTTGGAGTGACTGACTTGCCCATTTAGCATCCTATTACTCAAAATTTCTGCCATATGGGAAGCATTTAAATCTTTCTTATATTAAAAAGCTTGAATATTTACTAAGAAATTTTGTCTTAGATGTCAAGCTAAGTAAAATTTCACACTTTCTAAACACAAATAAGTGCGAGAGCTTGCACAATATCATTTTTACCTATGCACCTAAAATATCAGTATGGAGCAGAAATTTTGATGCATTATGTCATTCATTCCCTCATAGCTCTGAGTATGGTACAGGAAACTTTACACTCCCACTGACCAAGTCTCATGGAATTGTTCTACTCAGTCTGATCCAGTATTTCAGCTCATAGCAGAATGAGATCAGAGAACAGTAAAAGATAGGAAGAGGAAATCAAGTCTTCAGTACAAGTACATATGCTACATCAAACACAAACAAAAAAGCAACAGAAAACTTGTACAAAATTCAATGTTTGCTAATTCAATAAATAATTTTATACCCAATGAACATCCATACACTTTAAATCCTTTAAATGAATGCATGTAACAATTATTAAATGTACCTGACTATCACAGTATACACCACTCCCCCTAGCCCATATTGCCTTGGCATTCACCATAGGCTTTACATGATTTTCTAGCCAAATTTTCTCTTTTTTGGTTCAAGTGATAAATGATCATGTTTTTGTATGGCATCTATGTGATACGTCACACTGATATGGTAGTGAATTTATCATAGTTTCAACATAGAACCTTAGTCGGTGAGCCAAAGCAATCTTTCTTTTCCCACGAAAGGTTACATAAATTATTCTATAACCATGTTGTTCATGTGAGCCTGTCCAAATGTGACACTTGCTGTAGACTTGTGTATGTTGAGTTAAAGCTCTTTTATATGTCATTATATCTTGAACTGTTAATTTAGTTTGAAATATTTCTGACTTAGCTTAATAAACCATGACCATATGATACTACAGAATTTTTTTTTATATGTCAATACAAAATTATTTAATACCAAAAAAATAAATTTTGTTAATAGTTTAATTTGACAATGAAAAAACAGGGAAAAATATGCAAATTATTACCAGTTCAAAGAAGAACTGATAGCATATTCCTTGAGAAATGTGAAATTAATGAAACATTTTTAAAAACAATGACACACAGAGGTTTCTAATTGCCACTAGTCTATGTCGTATTGTGTACAATAGAAAGGGACATAACTCTTCTCAAGCCAACCTGCAGCCGCTTAATTAAAGCAGAATTTGGAATGTAAAGATATTTAAGTTCTAAACTGCAGTGAATTCAAACTAAATGAGCCAATATTAATACAAACAGCAATAAATATAACTCCATGGGTATACACCTGAATGCTCTTTATGGGGGCGCTCACCAGTTAATATGTACTTTTCAGATAGTGACGTATGTGAGGTGAAGTTGTTTGCATTTGTAACATGCACAATGGAGAATATGTTGGCATATCTCAATGCTACTTTGATGTAATGTGGCTGATATTTCTTTGGATACTGCACTTGTGGAAATTGTAAATGATCTAAGCGCATGGTACAACAAAATGGATGCTCCCTTGTGCTTGAAAAATTAGCCAGAATTAATCAAAAGTACACTAACTTTAGCAGTTATTAAACTAGGGAAAACGAATTTTGCTGAAGTAGGCAATAGCAGCTTCTGAAAGTGCAATGAACAAATTACAAAATATCTGAAAAGTAAAAAAAGTTATCGTACCATTTTTCTACAATTTACCTCTGAAGTCCAGGGAGTGAAAATGACCATGCGGAGCTAGCAGTTTGTTTACATGAGCAGATCTTATGTTAGCCCAAGCTGTATACTCTAGAACCTAAAGTACACCCATCAATCATACATCAAAATAAAGGGAATTGAAAGTTCTTCTCCCAACACCTAAGATATACAAAGTCTTTATTATATTGCCAGTATAACCAGTGAAGAAATCCCAGAAAATTATTTTTCTTTAAAATTCTAACCCTATGCAAAGTACGAAACTGTAGAGCGCCACCTTAAAGAACCACTGAAGATGTGTTTTCAACTTATTGAAAAACTTGTCATATTCTGCAGTCAATTTCAAACACATTGATATATCATACATGGTATTTACTTCCAAAATTACAAACACATAGTTAATTTACTATACCCCTCTGAAGTAACTTAAATGTAGCTTCATGACGTCAAAACTATTTTAACGTCACTGGGAAATGCTATTATTTTGACATTAAAGAAAGACATTCAAGAATAAATGCATATGAAGTATTTGTTTTATTTTTCAATCCAAACATCAAATAATGTATTTAGATCATTTCTAAAGTTGCAAACTATACTTGGGTCATGTATACATGTAAATCAAGTGAGAAAAGTGAGAAAAATTCCATAAAGTTTGAGGTAATAGTTCAAAAATTGTCCAGCATTGGATTAAGAAAAAAAGTCCTTGATGCTATAAATTCATAACAGTAGACATAAATATATATTTTGTTTGTAAATAATTACTTTTTTCCCCGGCACTAGTAATCTAATTTGAATCTGCACTAATGCTTGTATGTCAAAGAATTGAAATGAAAAGTCATGGGGAATTAACTCCTGGTGAGACCATTCCATGGACCAGGAATGTGATTGATGATTACATACATAATTGATTACAATGAAAATCAAATATGTTGACTGCTTTATATGGTAAAATTAATTATAAAACCAAAACATGCAGACATGTATGCCAAAAAAGGGGGAAGGTGTGTTTCCCAAAAATTTCAAGCCCCAGCCTGATTATGATGTTACATACTGTCTAAGATACATCACAACCAGGAACAACTGGTAACCATGATGTCACTAATACTACATCAACCCACATTAGCCACTATCTAAGAAAACATGGCTAAAGGAAGAGCTAAGAAAATAGCTATTTGTCCACAAGAGTTCATACAACACAGTCAACCATAGGACTATGGATTACGAGTATCCAAGAGTGACCAACCTATTCAGGTTGCAATCTGGTTCTACATCTCCACAAATAAAGCGCCCAAGAATTGATGTATATGAAGAATCACTATCTTCCTGTGGCCCAAATAAAGTGCACCCAAGCTTTGCCCTGAATTGGAGAAAGAAAGAAATGAAGAAAACTTAATTGTTGGGTCATATGTTGCAGCGTGTTGTCAACATCAATGGAAATGTAATTATGAACATACCAAAACTAACTAGGATATTGGGAACATTGTGCATAATGTATGACTGAGCTGGAAATTGCAAGCGATATAATCCACCGATGTATAAAAGCAAAACTCAAGGACTGTGTGCCTTTTTAACAGTTAAATGTACAAACTGAAATCTGCAGGAAGCAGAACAGGCTGCCTGTCCAGAAAAGTGCCAAGGACATAGAAAGTGAGGCCCAGGCACAGGAAATTTAAATGCGATGTTGGCACTTTCTTGCTACAAGGCCAAAGTTGGAGTGACTGACTTGCCCATTTAGCATCCTATTACTCAAAATTTCTGCCATATGGGAAGCATTTAAATCTTTCTTATATTAAAAAGCTTGAATATTTACTAAGAAATTTTGTCTTAGATGTCAAGCTAAGTAAAATTTCACACTTTCTAAACACAAATAAGTGCGAGAGCTTGCACAATATCATTTTTACCTATGCACCTAAAATATCAGTATGGAGCAGAAATTTTGATGCATTATGTCATTCATTCCCTCATAGCTCTGAGTATGGTACAGGAAACTTTACACTCCCACTGACCAAGTCTCATGGAATTGTTCTACTCAGTCTGATCCAGTATTTCAGCTCATAGCAGAATGAGATCAGAGAACAGTAAAAGATAGGAAGAGGAAATCAAGTCTTCAGTACAAGTACATATGCTACATCAAACACAAACAAAAAAGCAACAGAAAACTTGTACAAAATTCAATGTTTGCTAATTCAATAAATAATTTTATACCCAATGAACATCCATACACTTTAAATCCTTTAAATGAATGCATCTAACAATTATTAAATGTACCTGACTATCACAGTATACACCACTCCCCCTAGCCCATATTGCCTTGGCATTCACCATAGGCTTTACATGATTTTCTAGCCAAATTTTCTCTTTTTTGGTTCAAGTGATAAATGATCATGTTTTTGTATGGCATCTATGTGATACGTCACACTGATATGGTAGTGAATTTATCATAGTTTCAACATAGAACCTTAGTCGGTGAGCCAAAGCAATCTTTCTTTTCCCACGAAAGGTTACATAAATTATTCTATAACCATGTTGTTCATGTGAGCCTGTCCAAATGTGACACTTGCTGTAGACTTGTGTATGTTGAGTTAAAGCTCTTTTATATGTCATTATATCTTGAACTGTTAATTTAGTTTGAAATATTTCTGACTTAGCTTAATAAACCATGACCATATGATACTACAGAATTTTTTTTTATATGTCAATACAAAATTATTTAATACCAAAAAAATAAATTTTGTTAATAGTTTAATTTGACAATGAAAAAACAGGGAAAAATATCCAAATTATTACCAGTTCAAAGAAGAACTGATAGCATATTCCTTGAGAAATGTGAAATTAATGAAACATTTTTAAAAACAATGACACACAGAGGTTTCTAATTGCCACTAGTCTATGTCGTATTGTGTACAATAGAAAGGGACATAACTCTTCTCAAGCCAACCTGCAGCCGCTTAATTAAAGCAGAATTTGGAATGTAAAGATATTTAAGTTCTAAACTGCAGTGAATTTAAACTAAATGAGCCAATATTAATACAAACAGCAATAAATATAACTCCATGGGTATACACCTGAATGCTCTTTATGGGGGCGCTCACCAGTTAATATGTACTTTTCAGATAGTGACGTATGTGAGGTGAAGTTGTTTGCATTTGTAACATGCACAATGGAGAATATGTTGGCATATCTCAATGCTACTTTGATGTAATGTGGCTGATATTTCTTTGGATACTGCACTTGTGGAAATTGTAAATGATCTAAGCGCATGGTACAACAAAATGGATGCTCCCTTGTGCTTGAAAAATTAGCCAGAATTAATCAAAAGTACACTAACTTTAGCAGTTATTAAACTAGGGAAAACGAATTTTGCTGAAGTAGGCAATAGCAGCTTCTGAAAGTGCAATGAACAAATTACAAAATATCTGAAAAGTAAAAAAAGTTATCGTACCATTTTTCTACAATTTACCTCTGAAGTCCAGGGAGTGAAAATGACCATGCGGAGCTAGCAGTTTGTTTACATGAGCAGATCTTATGTTAGCCCAAGCTGTATACTCTAGAACCTAAAGTACACCCATCAATCATACATCAAAATAAAGGGAATTGAAAGTTCTTCTCCCAACACCTAAGATATACAAAGTCTTTATTATATTACCAGTATAACCAGTGAAGAAATCCCAGAAAATTATTTTTCTTTAAAATTCTAACCCTATGCAAAGTACGAAACTGTAGAGCGCCACCTTAAAGAACCACTAAAGATGTGTTTTCAACTTATCGAAAAACTTGTCATATTCTGCTGTCAATTTCAAACATATTGTAATATCATACATGGTATTTACTTCCAAAATTACAAATACATAGTTAATTTACTATACCCCTCTGAAGTAACTTAAATGTAGCTTCATGACATCAAAACTGTATTTTAACGTCACTGGGAAATGCTATTATTTTGACATTAAAGAAAGACATTCAAGAATAAATGCATATGAATTATTTGTTTTATTTTTCAATCCAAACATCAAATAATGTATTTAGATCATTTCCAAAGTTGCAAACTATACTTGGGTCATGTATACATGTAAATCAAGTGAGAAAAGTGAGGAAAATTCCATAAAGTTTGAGGTAATAGTGCAAAAATTGTCCAGCATTGGATTAAGAAAAAAAGTCCTTGATGCTATAAATTCATAACAGGAGACATAAATATATATTTTGTTTGTAAATAATTACTTTTTTCCCCGGCACTAGTAATCTAATTTGAATCTGCACTAATGCTTGTATGTCAAAGAATTGAAATGAAAAGTCAAGGGGAATTAACTCCTGGTGAGACCATTCCATGGACCAGGAATGTGATTGATGATTACATACATAATCGATTACAATGAAAATCAAATATGTTGACTGCTTTATATGGTAAAATTAATTATAAAACCAAAAAATGCAGACTTGTATGCCAAAAAAGGGGGTAGGTGTGTTTCCCAACAATTTTAAGCCCCAGCCTGATTATGATGTTACATACTAAGATCCATCACAACCAGGAACAACTGGTAACCATGATGTCACTAATACTACATCAACCCACATTAGCCACTATCTAAGAAAACATGGCTAAAGGAAGAGCTAAGAAAATAGCTATTTGTCCACAAGAGTTCATACAACACAGTCAACCATAGGACTATGGATTACGAGTATCCAAGAGTGACCAACCTATTCAGGTTGCAATCTGGTTCTACATCTCCACAAATAAAGCGCCCAAGAATTGATGTATATGAAGAATCACTATCTTCCTGTGGCCCAAATAAAGTGCACCCAAGCTTTGCCCTGAATTGGAGAAAGAAAGAAATGAAGAAAACTTAATTGTTGGGTCACATGTTGCAGCGTGTTGTCAACATCAATGGAAATGTAATTATGAACATACCAAAACTAACTAGGATATTGGGAACATTGTGCATAATGTATGACTGAGCTGGAAATTGCAAGCGATATAATCCACCGATGTATAAAAAAGCAAAACTCAAGGACTGTGTGCCTTTTTAACAGTTAAATGTACAAACTGCAATCTGCAGGAAGCAGAACAGGCTGCCTGTCCAGAAAAGTGCCAAGGGCATAGAAAGTGAGGCCCAGGCACAGGAAATTAAAATGCGATGTTGGCACTTTCTTGCTACAAGGCCAAAGTTGGAGTGACTGACTTGCCCATTTAGCATCCTATTACTCAAAATTTCTGCCATATGGGAAACATTTAAATCTTTCTTATATTAAAAAGCTTGAATATTTACTAAGAAATTTTGTCTTAGATGTCAAGCTAAGTAAAATTTCACACTTTCTAAACACAAATAAGTGCGAGAGCTTGCACAATATCATTTTTACCTATGCACCTAAAATATCAGTATGGAGCAGAAATTTTGATGCATTATGTCATTCATTCCCTCATAGCTCTGAGTATGGTACAGGAAACTTTACACTCCCACTGACCAAGTCTCATGGAATTGTTCTACTCAGTCTGATCCAGTATTTTAGCTCATAGCAGAATGAGATCAGAGAACAGTAAAAGATAGGAAGAGGAAATCAAGTCTTCAGTACAAGTACATATGCTACATCAAACACAAACAAAAAAGCAACAGAAAACTTGTACAAAATTCAATGTTTGCTAATTCAATAAATAATTTTATACCCAATGAACATCCATACACTTTAAATCCTTTAAATGAATGCATGTAACAATTATTAAATGTACCTGACTATCACAGTATACACCAATCCCCCTAGCCCATATTGCCTTGGCATTCACCATAGGCTTTACATGATTTTCTAGCCAAATTTTCTCTTTTTTGGTTCAAGTGATAAATGATCATGTTTTTGTATGGCATCTATGTGATACGTCACACTGATATGGTAGTGAATTTATCATAGTTTCAACATAGAACCTTAGTCGGTGAGCCAAAGCAATCTTTCTTTTCCCACGAAAGGTTACATAAATTATTCTATAACCATGTTGTTCATGTGAGCCTGTCCAAATGTGACACTTGCTGTAGACTTGTGTATGTTGAGTTAAAGCTCTTTTATATGTCATTATATCTTGAACTGTTAATTTAGTTTGAAATATTTCTGACTTAGCTTAATAAACCATGACCATATGATACTACAGAATTTTTTTTTATATGTCAATACAAAATTATTTAATACCAAAAAAATAAATTTTGTTAATAGTTTAATTTGACAATGAAAAAACAGGGAAAAATATCCAAATTATTACCAGTTCAAAGAAGAACTGATAGCATCTTCCTTGAGAAATGTGAAATTAATGAAACATTTTTAAAAACAATGACACACAGAGGTTTCTAATTGCCACTAGTCTATGTCGTATTGTGTACAATAGAAAGGGACATAACTCTTCTCAAGCCCACCTGCAGCCGCTTAATTAAAGCAGAATTTGGAATGTAAAGATATTTAAGTTCTAAACTGCAGTGAATTTAAACTAAATGAGCCAATATTAATACAAACAGCAATAAATATAATTCCATGGGTATACACCTGAATGCTCTTTATGGGGGCGCTCACCAGTTAATATGTACTTTTCAGATAGTGACGTATGTGAGGTGAAGTTGTTTGCATTTGTAACATGCACAATGGAGAATATGTTGGCATATCTCAATGCTACTTTGATGTAATGTGGCTGATATTTCTTTGGATACTGCACTTGTGGAAATTGTAAATGATCTAAGCGCATGGTACAACAAAATGGATGCTCCCTTGTGCTTGAAAAATTAGCCAGAATTAATCAAAAGTACACTAACTTTAGCAGTTATTAAACTAGGGAAAACGAATTTTGCTGAAGTAGGCAATAGCAGCTTCTGAAAGTGCAATGAACAAATTACAAAATATCTGAAAAGTAAAAAAAGTTATCGTACCATTTTTCTACAATTTACCTCTGAAGTCCAGGGAGTGAAAATGACCATGCGGAGCTAGCAGTTTGTTTACATGAGCAGATCTTATGTTAGCCCAAGCTGTATACTCTAGAACCTAAAGTACACCCATCAATCATACATCAAAATAAAGGGAATTGAAAGTTCTTCTCCCAACACCTAAGATATACAAAGTCTTTATTATATTGCCAGTATAACCAGTGAAGAAATCCCAGAAAATTATTTTTCTTTAAAATTCTAACCCCTTATGCAAAGTACGAAACTGTAGAGCGCCACCTATACACAGAGGTTTCTAATTGCCACTAGTCAATGACGTATTGCATACAATGACAAGGGACACAACTCTTCTCAATCCTACCTGCAGCCTCTTAACTAAAGCAGATTTTTGAATGAAAATACATTTAAGTTCTAAAATGCAGTGATTAAAAACAAAATGACACAATATTAATACAAACAGTTATTATGTACGTTTCAGAGATTGACGTTTTTAAGGTGAAGTTGTTTGCATTTGCGACATGCACAATGGAGATAATGTTCGCATAACTCCATGCGGCTTTGATGTAATGTGGCTGACATTTCTTTGGATACTGTACTTGTGGATATTGTACATGATCTAAGCACGTGGTATAACAAAATGGATTCTCCCATGTGCTTGACAAATTAATCAGAATTAATAAAAGAAATACATTAAATTTAGCAGTTTTTAAAATATGGAAATGGACTTTTGCTGAAGTAGGCAATAGCAGCTTCTGAAAGTGCAATAAACGAATTACAAAATAGCTGAAAAGTAAACAAAATGTTATTGGATCGTTTTTCTGCAATTTAACTCTGACGTCCAGGAAGTGAAAATGAGAATGCGGAGCTAGTAATGTATGAGCACATCTAAAGTTATCCCAAGCTGTATACTCTAGAACCTAAATTACACCCATCGATCATAAGTTAAATAGGGAATTAAACGTTCTTCATACAGCACCCAAGATATGCAGTGTCTTCTGTTATGTAGCCAGTATAATCAGTAAATAAATCCTGGGAAATTCTTTTTCTTTAAAATTGTAACCTTATGCAAAATGCGAAACTGTAGAGCGCCACATTAAAGAACCAGCGATCATACCCAAGAGACGTGCAACGATCTGGCAGTGTAGATTCACCCGCATATTCAAAACATAAGGAACCCAGACACTCTGGCCAGTCGAGTTGCATGGCTGTATGATACTTCTATACGATTGCATCTGCGCGCAAGGTCATCCGGATGCGAAAACCCATATCGCAAATGTTTGTTGGGACAGTCTGCATAGTCGGCTATATCCCCGCCAAAACTTTCGCATAGTTCCTTATCTTTGAAACTGAATACGATTTTGTGGTAGATTTTACATGCAAGGTCTAACGATGTGGCAACGTTCGTACTTAGAAACGTATATGGCCACCTACGGTTTGGAGTTTTCTATAATATTTTCTGGCACTTCGTTGTCGTTGTCGCCAGGTTCACCTTGCTTTCTAAAATCTTGTTTTTCTCCAATGTTTGTACTAGTGCGGGTGTCTCCAGAGTACCAGAAAAGTCTTGGATGTAGTCGATATAGTAGAAAGCATATCCGTTCGAATTCAAAACGTTTGGCCTGCTACAAGTATAGCCTATGTATTTGGAATACATCACATTTGGCTACAAATATGGCAATGGTTGCATGGTACTCAGTGAAGTTCCATTCATTTTGGTTCGTTAGTTCGTTTTCGCGGACTATTTCATCTATTCCTACCAAGCTTTCCCTATAGTCGGTATGTACAATTTTGGTTGGGATACGTATACACTGATGCAACTCCTGTCTTCTTTGAGTGGTTCTTGTAATTATCTGTGAATGGATTTTTGTATTGAAACCTGTATTATTGCCACAGCGTGCATGACCGATTCAGCTTATCCACAATTATACATACGCATTACGAGATATCCAAATGCGTATATATCGACATTATCGGGGAACTTGCTATAGCTTGTAAATAATGCAGGTACTTCGATTCCTGCAAGATAGATTACGGTGGAGATTTTGTGACAGAAGATTGGATGCAGAGCGTTATCTCACAGGAAATATTTAGCCAGTATTGCACTTTGTGTAACATTTTCGAGTTTAGTGCTACATCGTTCAGTATGATATATATATATATATATATATATATATATATATATATATATATATATATATATATATATATATATATATATATATATATATATATATATATATGGGGTTGGATGCCGAAATTAAAGTGTCCCTAATTCTTTTTGCACTTAAAGCG
Source organism: Unio delphinus (assembly GCA_029339505.1). Taxonomy (NCBI): domain Eukaryota; kingdom Metazoa; phylum Mollusca; class Bivalvia; order Unionida; family Unionidae; genus Unio; species Unio delphinus. The sequence goes on from JAQISU010000237.1 coordinate 1,014,283, forward strand.
ATTATGCTTGCTTGAGTGAGGACAAACTTTGACGTGAACAAAATATCACGCTGACATAAGAACTAAATTGTGATTGTGGGTAGAGATGAGTACGATTGGAAAGGCCATAAAGAGGGCTAGTGGGACAAAACCCGTAGTTTCATACTACTAGCTACCTTTAAAGTCTGACATGGTGTTTATTGGACACAAACGCTATATTTCGAATAATAATAATAATAATAATAATAATAATAATAATAATAATAATAATATAAACTAATAGGCATGTGTAATATGTAGATTTTCTTCTCTTTTTTGTTAAACATTCATTTAATCGTTGTAGGTGAATAGCCAATATATATAATCCCTCCTTTCAAGAAGTTCCATCATTTTCTAACAATTTGACAAAAGTATCCTGTTTAATCATCTACGTCTTTTCTTTCATTCAACATTAAATTTTATTTATCGGCCTAATGTAACTTACGATTCGATTTCTAATCAATTCTCTTGAATTTATTTAGTTGATCGGCTAAAATGTTTGTGTGATTCATAATTTACCAATCGGAGGTCCTGTATTTCATATGTAATCGTGTAATTTTACTTTTTATAAAATGTATATTTACTTTATCATACTCTTAGTGCTTGCATGTATTAAGCACACAGTACACAGATTAAGTTCGCTTTCAAATGACCAAAATGTCGGATGACTTATGAACCATGATTTCACTGGTTAAATAAATCTGGATAACTTTTCTAGTTCAAGTTGTCTTATATTTATAGTATCACATATAACATAGTTTTGCAGACTGATGATTGCCTAGGTAGTGGACAATGCACATTTTCACTATGCTTCAATTTGTTGGTGAGTTGCCGATGTTGCAGACACGGTATAATTATGTATACTAAAATATGAATCAACAAATTTGTCGGATCGGTGGACATATCATCTTTTAATATTTGATATGCTTCTAACTTACTGCATATGAGCTATGTTCTGTCAACATAAACTGTTACAAAGAGCCCTAGGTTTTAAAACAAATGCAAGTTTGACAGAATTGCAAAACTGAATGTATGCCAGGGAAGAGGAAGCAAACTCTCTGCCTTTGTGTTATTAAAATATTAGAAGAAGGCTGTGTCAGTTAACGCATAAATACTAATTTGTCCTTTTAGTTATGACCATACCGTCAATGTCGTGTTATGTATATTCAATTTGCGTTGTTTGTTTGTCAGATTTGTTTTTTTTTATTTTTTTATTTCATTACTCGCTGTAACGTATAATTGTGTGTTGAATTTGACTCTGTCCAAAATTGAGATCATTTCTGTTCATAGTCCATGTTACGGCTTTATTTTGTAAACATCGGTATCATTCTGAAAGGTTTTTCTCCCATTAGGTACTGTTTGTTTTTGTTTAGAAAATGCTAAGTGTGACCTGAGGTCAAGTACAGAACTATATAATCTTGTAACTAAAAGGGTTGTGTTCAGTCGTGCTTGAAGATCTAGATCTTTGAGATTGTATTATATGGTGTGTCCAGTTGGGCTATATTTTATTTCTGGAAATTATTGATATAAAGTGATTATTTTTCCTGGAAACACAAACGTGTTGTAATGAAATTCTTGGAAAGTGATATTCACTAGAATTTGTAGTGAATTATTACCTGATATCATATTACTGTAATTCAACTAAAGACTGTTTACACATGAATACTTTAAAAACTACAACAGACACATCATCGACGTCAGTTTTTTTTAGTTTACTCTGGATTTGTACTGAGTTTTACTCAGGACTTTAAATTATTCGAACTTGTGTCTGTAGCTATTTACTTCCTATGGGATTTGATTCGCAATATCGTAAGTTCTTTTTATTTTCACTTTGTATTTTAAGGAAATAAATTATTAGTTCAATTGTATAAAACTTTGCTGTCTTTCACTCTTTCTGTTACTTATTTTAAGAACATAAACTCGATAAAGTCGGGTAAATTATATTGTCAAGACTAATTGAATACGCGCAGTGCAAAGTCATTTTACCAGCTAATGTTTTGGAAAGATAAATGAACGATAAACGTATTGCAGACATGTAAACACTTTTCATTTAATTATCCCCATCCTTCAGCCACTGAAGTTTAGAATCTAAAGATTGTTTTAAAATGGCAACCACTGACACTGCTTCTGAAGTATCAAAGTCTGGTTCCATTAGTCAAATACTTTCCCATCGCGCGCACACACACACACACACACACACACACACACACACACACACACACATATATATATATATATATATATATATATATATAGAGAGAGAGAGAGAGAGAGAGAGAGAGAGAGAGAGAGAGAGAGTTGCTAAAATGTACAGTTTTGTTTTAATTTCTAACAAATAGATAACATACTTAGGGTTGTGCACACTACTTTCTTTGTCTCAATTAAGATGAAGACTTATATCCTAGTGTACACTTTCTCACTAAAACGTAGGCGTGGGCTTAAACTGAAGTCGAGAATTCAGTTGTCTAATTGTGTGAAATTTAAGTGACAATACAAAATTGACTAATCAAATACCACAAGTCAAGACTTGAACATTAAGACTTGTAGGTAAAATGAAGACTTGTTTTTCCCCAACAAAGTTCAAGTTTCGTTTACTTTATTCATTGTTGATGCAATTGTAACAATGTCTCCAATTAACTATTACACTTTCACATTTTTATTGCAGAAAAGCCATCAACCAAGAAAACGACGCACAGATGTCCATTTGGCTCAGTTCCAAAAAGAGACGTCGCTGCATGAAGAAGAAACTGACAGGACTTCCAGATATATTGGATATAGTACAACCACAAATTGCAGAGATTTATGAGGCCAATATCTGTTCGACATCAGCTCCAGAAACATGGGAAACTGATGTGACGTATACGTCGTCAGATAAAGAATTGGTTCATCTAAATAACAACAAGACAACACTTAGACCAAAATCAGGTCAACCCATCCCCCAAGTTTCTAAAACATCGCCGATACACCTGAAGAGCCTGAATGCTAGGGTTAGAGAGAAGGGAAGACTCCCACAAGACGTGGTAAGAGCTATGGATTATCTTGCTACAATAAACGATCAGAACTTTAAAGTCATAAATGTCATGAGCACAAAATTTGAACGCAAACTAGAAGTTCGTAAATCTTTATTTCAATCATTTTACTGAAGATAAAGTATAATCCTTTCAGTTACAGATTTAACTTGGTATGGATTAAATCTATCTTTTAAGTTACACTGATGCACACAAAAACAGATATAGTTTCTAATGTTGATATCTTCAGTTTAATTTGGTACATTTTTTTATAATTAGCTCTGTTCTTTTATTCAAGTACTTTCGTGACCACAGGAGCCCGGTATACGCTACTAATTTTGAGCTTGATATTTTGTGTTAACCAATAAAATAGAACTTATTGCAATATCCCTTGCTTAAGATGTCTGGGACAATATTACCGCTACAAACAGCGTTCATTTGAATCTAATACAGTTCGATTACGTTATAGACTCCAGTCTGAAACTGGTATTCATTCATTTTGTGTTCTAATAAAAAAAAAAAAAAAAAAAAAAAAAAACATTACGAGCTCCGAACTGGCCAGGATTTAAATGAGTGACTCGGTTCATCTTGGATATGTTAAATAGCCATAAGATTACAATGTGTACGTCATTACACCACGCACACATGAATATGAGGGTGGGGATAATCAACTGAATAAAATGGAAGTTTAAAAATTGTTTCCCCTTAACGTTATATCTGCATTGCACTCGGTAGAATGTTGAAAGGACCATTATATGCAAAATATTTAATGCTGCATTCACATGCCTAATATACCAAAAATTTAAATACACAAGCGAAATAAAAATGTCCAAATTTTGGGGGTTGCTTTTAATAAAACAAAGCATACAAATTGTAGTCCCTCGCCCTGACAAATCAATTGCTGTCCGTAGCAAAAGATATATGTACATATCCCATCTGTATAACTCTAATAATGTCACTTTTGACACCAAGTGAGAACACTGTGTGTTAAATAGTTTAATGCAGAACAGTAAATCATATGTTTTGAAATATTGTTCTTGCCTCGAATCTACACGTCTACTGCTACGGGTGGCTAGCATTTCTTCTAAGCCGACTATTGCTAATTTACTGTACACATAATGTACAGTAATTATGGGAGGTGGTTTATATCCGTCACATCAGTTTCAAGAATAACACAAGCCCGAAACACATAATTCTCCATTATATACATATATTTAATTCTTAAACACCATAAAGCCTTAAATTAATGATTTTACGGGTTTGACTTTTGCGGATATCTATGGTACTTGTGTACTCGGACATGCGCTGCTAAAAGAACCTAATCACGCAATCTGCACTCCAATTCTGACGATAGGGCAATGGCAAGACCTCGTCTGCAGAACAGTATGTTTTATATAACCGATAACGCATGAGGCGTTGGTAAAGGATTAGCCACAATCAGGATGAGGTCCCAGGACTTTTTCCAGTATGACTTCAGAATATATAGAAACTAATAAATGTCTGTGCGGTTTTTTGTGTGGTAGTGTTCGAGCTGTAACGTATTTTTCCCTCTTTTGGCATCTGTACGGCTTGTGTTTCTTGACTGTAACCCATCGCTAGCATCTATTGAAAAAATAGGCATTATCTTCCTGCTTAGTGTGATTGATACTGTAATAAGTTAATATAGCTTCAGAAATCTATTTTGGAGATCTGCAAGGGATAGACGGTAGAATTGTTGTTCCCGACACCAAAGACATTGATCGATAGATGACTGAGTGCTTCTAATGTGGGTATGTCTTTAATTCTAGCTGTAAACTGGATATGCCCTGTGTGTATGATATTGAACTAGGGTTTGTGAGATATGCAATAGGTGTGATCGTCAGCAGTATGAAGTGCAGGGAACACAACCCAGACCAGGCATAAGTCATCCTTATTTTTAACGATCACACAGTGTTACGTATATCTGATTTAATTTACATGTGAAATGATTGAAGTTTTATGTTTATTAGTTTTACATTTTTTTAATTCCATTACATGCTAATGAAATGTAATTTTATTTACTGGAGATGATATTTTCAATAAATTCAGTTTAGGTTTTTGAAAACCTAGAGTTACGAACGTTGTATCAAACTTGGCCTAGTTACTGACCTTAATTTGATGTAAATAACTTTTTGATTCTTTTTCTTCGTTCTTCTTGTGGGATTTCTTATACCGCTAAACCGGTGCTGAACTAGATTACGTGACTTTAGATGTAAATAGCTTCTACCACGTTTTGAAACATGTAGCAATTTTTTTGCAATTCCCCTTTGTCATTTCGCAGTTTTGGTCTTATCTGAACCTGTTGACGCCTCAGTGCTATAATTGCTACAACATACGTCATAGCCTTCCATTTTGGATTTTCATCAGGACTCGAACTCAGATACGTTAGAACATTTTATTACTAGTATTTCTAATTTAATAATTCCTAAATTATTCCTGCATTGATTTTGGATATGATTCTTGAAACCATAAGTTCTATTTTTCATTTGTATTTTGTTGTTCTAGGTGAAAAATTATTTGTTAAATTTACAAAGCTTGTTGTTTTCACCTTCTTTGCTCCTGTTTATGAGAACCTAAACACGTAAAAACATGATTTAATTGATGCTCTCTTTTGGGGAAGTTTGATATATTTACCTGCTGGTCTCTCTCCTGATAATCTTCGATGCTACGTTGGATATATGACTAGATGATGTTAAGATTTTCTCAGTAATTACTACCACAAAATCTATGACGAAGTAGGATCTGATTTGTTATCAGTGCTTTTACTCCGTGAAATGAATGTTCAAAGCAACGTCCAGTTTAATATAAGTATGTGTCTGAAGCTCTTGAAGAACAGAAGGCTTGATCAGTTGTTGTAGTAGTGGTTTATGGACTCCTTTGTCAGCCCCTTTAAACACTTTCTCAGCTTGTCGCAGTGTGTGTATTTCACGATGCTAGTTTTTCTTGCGCTGCTTCATAATTCAGCTCTCCACCTCCTAATGATTACATCGTCTTGAAGCTTTAAAACTTTCGATCTTGGTTACTCTGTGGTTTTACTCGTCAGTGTTTTGTGCTATTCGCGAAATTGTTTGGCTCAGTAGGAAGAAATATCCCATTCAAGAAGGCTTGTAAACTCAAGGACGAGCTGACATCGCTGTGGCTTACGGCATATGTATCCCTTCTGCAGTAAGTTGATACAGCGCTGCAGTAGATTTTGGATGACGTGCTCGTCGCTATGTGATGCTAAAGTAGATATTTTCTACTTTACTAACAAGTTAATTCCACAAAATGAAATTCTAGGTTAATTTCACACCTTCCATCGTTATATCAATGGTTCAAATAACATTTTATCTGATATCTTATACACTATTTTGCAATATACATATAAGTCCTTGTTACGTTTCGTTCTCTTTAATTGCTTTTTATTTGCGAATCAACGATATACGTTTTATCTTAATAATAATATAGCATAAAAGGACATTTTCATCCCGATGTCAATAATTGTTTCAGAGTACCAAAGAGAGATGCAACAAAGCCTGTAGAGGTGTGAATTATGCTCAGCAAAACACTATGATCAAGCGAGAACAATTATTACCTCATCCATGTCTGTGATGTGGACTGGGGGTCCGCGGACGCTTACATATATGTCAGACTTATGCTAGCAAAAGTGTCAGAGCGATACAATATTATTACAGTAAAGTAAGACAAAATCACAAGATAAAAATGAAGACTTCTCGATAGAACTCAGCAAAACACAATATATTTACAACACCACAATCTGTCTGGAAACGATGCTTCCGGCCACAACGTGGCCGTAAATGTTTCCATGTATCTCATACAATGTTTCCGAATAAGATAGTCATTGTAGATGCCTCTAATGAGGTCATGTTCTGATAACTGCCCTCACTGTTCCCATGTGAGTAAACGTTTTCGTTGTCGCACTATAGATGTCTGCACTGCGGCATGAACACAGTTTTATATTAAATACTGACTATTAAAACAAGCATTATGGAGGATGAGGCGAAATTGCTTCAGAAACTGAATAATTTGTTTGCACGTTACCACGTCAGGCAAAAGTCCCCGGAGTGGTGTAATCTCAGGAAGACAACTTTGGGCGGTTCAGATCTTGCTGAAGTCATAGGATGTTGTCCATGTCGCACTATCAAATCGATCGTTGCTAAAACAAATATTTAGTTTTCCAAAGACATGAGCATCTTTAGGGGATCTCTGCTTTAGCTTACGTTAAAACTTAGATGCAGAAGCGTATGATTTCTGCAGCAATAAAATCAAAGTAGACCGGGAGTCACCAAAATAGTCATACTTTCGGATGTAGGATTTCCGACCATTACTTTCATCTAGCAGCTCCGATCTGGCCTCTGCAGGATTCATAAACATTCCTCTGGGAAGAGCATCATTCTCTTTGAAAACATTCTCCAGCGTGCTCTCAAGTTCCCCCAGCTTAACATGTTTTATGTATTTATACACCACTGTGGCCATATTTGGATTTATTTTTCCATATTAGTCGTACAAGATCACATAAAATATCGCTTCTGTAGCTTCATTTGATTCCTGCGCCACTATGGTCTGCTCATCATCTCCTACAATGGAGTATTATCAGATTTGTCTGCTAATGCCATGACATCTACTATGGCTTCCACATATTCGTTCTCCAACTCAGCATGGTGAAAAATAATATTTTCTCAAAAGCATACCGCAGTTTGTTTTCCGGCGAATCATTTTCGTGCTAGTACTTTCCACGCAGTTATGGTCATTTAATGAGCGTCATCGTCTTTTCTCATGCAAATTTACGACATTTAGTGTGTCGTTTTTTTCATGATGACGTCCACGTTAGTCGGATGCAGTTTTAGGACAATCGTAAGAATGAGCCCATTAATGTCTTTAGCCAGTCGCTCTGATTTCCTGTTGTTGCCAAATGTAAACACAGCAAAATGCGTATCGATTATGTCTCTGAGCTGCTGTTAGCACATGCTTTTCAATGAAAGATTTTTATATCATCCTATTTCCATCGTTAAATCGTTAATGCATTTTTATAGACAACTTAGGTTTCTCACGCTGTTGAAATCTTTAACAATTCATCTAGTTTGCTTCTGCACGTGCTCGCCGATTTCAGTGTAGGTTGCATTCTCGCGCAAATATAGTCACAGAGCAACTGTTCAACCTATCTAAGCAAATGATTTGTTTTCCTCACAAACTTAATTCGAGGATTCTGACAACTGCATTGACTGAAATTTGGAGTTGAGCGCATAAGGCATTAATACCTCGGAAATAACTCTAACGTACGCTTCGGACTTTTGCCAGAGAGTGTTTTAAACTTCACTGCATGTTGTGAAAGTCCAATCACCTCAAAAGTACACTTAAACACATAATCGAATTTGATAAATTTCTGACTACCTGGAAGCGACACTTTCGTCACCAATTTTAGATGCTGAAAACAACCTGATCTACGCTGTTAAATTAAACCTCTTTCACTTATTCTCGATATGGTAGTGATGATTGTGTAATTAGTCATCCTCATACTCATCTATCTCCACCTCATTAAATAGCATCTCTATGATATAATACAAATCATGATTCACAGAAGCCATAACCTCATCGAAATGGTTCGATATATCCTCATAGCCATCCTTCGGAGTCAGCATTGGCGAGACAGTCGCCTAAGTGGACAGGAAGCATGTCCGTGGCGGCGAGGACACTATGACAAACGGTGTGTCCGATCATAATTCTCTCCAGGGTGGCAGATAAGAAGATGACGTCTCTCGAACATCCGTTATTGTATAATATACTGTAAACTATAATATATTCATACACAATGAGTCGGAACTCATTTTTTATACCTTTCTTCACATGGTCTACAACCATCCATCTATTTAGTTGATTGCGCTTATTGACTGTAAAGGTCCTCGTGGACTTGGTTGGGGTGGGTTGCTCACAGTAATATATTTAATTATACAGATGACCCACCCTGGCTGGTTGTTGTTAAAAATTGACGTAAGATACAGAGATGCAAATCTCCGATCCCCCAGTCAGCGATGCCGACAGTTAAATTACTGAATACACAAATGGTAAAATTCAAATAAACAATAATTTAAAACCAATCAATAATATATCATCATTCCTCAAATGAAATTCAATATTTTAAACCCTGTCGCTGGTCTTTCACTCGACCCAAGTGGCGGCTTATTTCATCATCTGATTTAGTGTGATAGAACTTCCTCCTACTCATCTGTATTATTCTTTCTCTTGACTGGTACTCCAGTTCCCCTCCAGTCCATTAACTTCTGCGCCCGTTCTCTCCTTTTCTTTCTCTCCCGGAGATTCGGGATCAACGGTACTGGTTAGGGCATTTCCCTTCTGTCTCCTACAGCTCCTTTAATCTCTAAAAGCTTCCTGTATGAACACACAATGACATTATCATATTATTCTAGCTATCTAGACCCACACTAAACAATATTTTTTCATCAGATAAGCCATTACCTTCTTTGGTCACGCATTTGTGCAAATTGAAATACCTATACTTTCTGATATGGTGTACGCGGTATCACCTGCTTATCATGCATATATCAATATATTTCATCACATCGGTATATATAGATTCTGAGTCTTATTATACAAAACTATATCACATACCCAGACGCATTTCTGTACATTACATTTCTACAAAGTGAACATATATATCCACATATCCATGCGCTGATCTATCCTTAATATGATACTCCTACAAAGTATACGCAAATAGTCAAATATCTTTATTAAGCAATGGTGCACACTGCAACCATTATACACAGTTATAATTCAATTCAACATTTGCAAATCTTTTCACATGAATAAATGCACGAGTTTACTTCGAATTAACCAAATAGCGAATAACAATATTAATTTTTTTCATAAACATTGCTCATATCGCAAAATATTCATGTAGATCAAACACTAGAAATGAATCAAACACTACAAAGGAATCAAACCCTGCAAATGGTGAATCTACATACTACCTATTCTAGTATTGAAGTATACATACTGCAGATAATTAAAGTACAATTATTTTGCCGTAATTGGTTACAACAATGGAGCAAATACGTCACTGACTTGTTCGAAGGTCATTTGTTATTCCCAGAGAAACAAAGTTTCCCGCCAATTTCGAATAACATCGGAGTAGCTTATAACTTACCGCAAGATGGTTTAGCGACTATGGACGTTTGGTTTTCAAAATACTAGATTTAAGCTTGCGATTCCAATGGTAGACACATCTTGCTCAACTCCGAGTGGGTGTCGATTTACCAATGGTCTACATAATTAGTAGACATTTCCCCCTCCTCGGCAGATTGTCAACGGTGGATTTATGAGCCCCACTTAATGTGTTCCTTTGAAACCAACACCGACAATTCATAACTTACATGTAAACTGCGGCCGCCAAAAAAAGGCGCCAGTCTGAAGTTCATATGGCCATTATGTACACACTGGCTTGACACCTCGTTATTCGCAAGTCTGACATTCGTACCATTCATGACGCGGAACAATTAGCCTCAGGTTCTAGCATATACATGTTGCAATATGATTATTGTTCCTTACTTACAACGTGACAGTGACACCAAACAAAAAGGTGGCTCAGACCCCCCCCCCATTATTTACTGTGTATGCCTACATCCATCAAAAGCACATTTCTCCGCATTGAAATAACCACCACTAAAAGATCCGTAACGTGGGGTGTATTTTAAAATATAGAAGTAATTGAAATTGTATGTAAGGAAGGAATGATCAATCAAATTCATTCCTGCTGTGTGGGTCATCCTCATTTATTATGTTCCTTTTGTAAGTCTGCAGATGTGTTTTATGTTATACCTATGATTCGGGAAGGACAACGTTCACTGTTCAGTGGAAGTAGAAAGTGCTAATTATTTGGATTATGGTATTAGTTTGGAACTGTGGTAAATTATTCCAAGGACTTGTGGTCAATGCCATCTTTGCGCTCCAGTATATTTCCTGTTTTAAAATGTATAGAAAACTTTTCATTGTGTTTTACTTTCATAGAACATTAACAGGATTATTTTGGATTCATTTCATACAATACTCTCAAATGTTCATTTACAACATAGATAAATCTTTGTTACATTTTACAAAACTTGATAGTTTTGCTTCAGTCTATTACTTAGTTTATGTTTTTAAGCTGCTCAGCGGACAAATTAAAACGTATCTTACCAGTACATTGTTTTCTCACGTTATGTTCGCATTTTTCAACATCAGCTTGTCGCTGCCAGAATGCAGCTGATGCACTGAACTTTTTTTTTTCTACATTACAAACTTCCGCTAGAAGATGCAAAGCGCATTTTCCTTGCGTTGTGCTTCAGAAAAAAAGAGGGACTATCTTCATGATAAGGCATTTCTTTGTAGAGTGTTTCAACACAATCTAAGCAAACACAGTTTGCTTTCTTTTAATCCCACTGCCACTTGCTGCATTTTGTATGGCGCCTGATATCGCAACAGAATCATGTACTCACGAAATTGTTTGACCCCAAATTGCAAGCAAAATTAGTATTGCGGTGAAAAATTTAAAGTTAGCTCTAGCTATGTTAAAATTAATATTTTGTGTGTGTTATAGAACATGCTGTCTTTGTTGTTAATACGTTTTATCGATAGGTCTTATTTATCTTTTTTAGAATATAAATTTCCTGATGTTGCGATGATGTCAAAAAGTTCTTACTGATATGTAACTTGTTTATATTATCTATACAAATTTTCTACACTATTTACGCATATCGTGCGAACTTAACACATCTAGCGTGAGAAAACTGTCTGCTGTGATTACAGCATAAGCAATCTGAATCTGAATCAAGTGCTATGATGTACTTGACCTCGACTTTAGACATATATTCCTTTGTCCATTCCATAAGCTTCGAAACATCAACTTGAAAAATACGGTACTAGTTTGCAACATCATCCAGAGATATTTGTGTCCAGGTATCGACCTACCGCTAGTTTGTGCATAGTCTCTATAAGCATTATGCATGCTAACGGATAATTTATGTTTAATGGTTCAGGATTGCATTCGAGTTGTGTTCGTAATATTGCCCGCTTTGAGCCTGACACCAATCCAAATCAAGCTCATTTGTGAAATACTTTGGTATCACGCTTCTTTTTTGCACCTCAGACTGCAATTTGAAATACTGTAAAATATGTATGCATAACTCGTTTCCATACTACTCTCCTACTCTCCACATATTGTTGATATTTGCACCACCAAATACGTGACACTTTTATGGACTAGCATCTGTCCAAAATAAAATGTCTTCTTGGACCTGGGCAACACGTTATTTAATTTTGGTGAATGATAAATGTGTGTCATCGTTGAAATCCAGAGAGATAACTTTGTAAATCCTTCATTTCTCATCAATAGCACCAACCGCGTTTAATTTATGTGTTGACGTAATGACTACAAAATGTCAACTTGACTTCTGCTGGCGTTGCCGAAATTTTCTCTACGATCTTTTTTCCGCTGATTTTACTACTGCAGATGCGGCGCCACTTGCAAAACTTGGAAATTGTTATTGCTTGGACAGACAACATATCTGATATGATAGCATATATCGAACGGTAACATTATCAGCGATCATTTTGCGTTTAATTCATGTTGGCTTCATTATACAAGTCAGGTACATTTGTTATGTATATTTCATTTGTATTATACGTTGACTGTTCTTAATGGCTGTATTAAAAGGAAAGCTTTTTGGTGCAATCCGTCATGGTTAAGAATTGGGAGCTGAATCCTAGATGATGACAGACTATATGTGGTAAAATCAATCTGACATCCAGCATTAAGCGTTATTCTTGTATTTAGTGTGGACTGATTTGGTTCGATAAGCATGTTGTTATAAACATTACCTCGTTCCGTCATTTTCTTTTTCGGTTCATTCTCTATGTAGTTAACCGTTTACGTGCCCAGGATTTATAGTTAGCAAATTTACTGTGTTTTTGCACAAGAAATATGTCTGACTGTCTTGTTGCTGACTGTAAGAATGATGTAATGATGAAACTATCTCTACATTTCAGCAGAGTTTTATATTGAGTCCTAAGATAATGCCATGGGCGTGCTACATCCGACAGTAACATTACTGTTGTTTCATTGAGCAAGCTTTGAGTCTTAAGATTAATTGATATGGCTATATTAAATCACTGTCAAAGACTTGTCTTCGGAAATTAATAAGTATTGGTTAAGTAAGTGATCTATTACTACAGGGATTCCGTTGTCATGGTTCTCACCTGTTTACTTGCTGTCGGTCGTTTTAGTTTTAGTATGTCATGCCAGTACCTGTTTTCGACTTAGGTTTCAACATATCAATATTTTTCTCAGGCTTCAATCTGATATATTTACTTGCTGCAGACAACTTTAAGTTTCGTTATGGTGTCCGGTTCTTGGTACTGAATAGCAGGTTTGGTTTCTTAGCAAAATCCTGTCTTGCTTCTTTTTAGTTATTCATAATATTTTTGCAAATTGATCAGCCCACATAACTCGTTTTCTTCTTCAGCCGGTTCATCTTCGCCTTCCTTAAAGACTTTTTCTTGCTCGGCTATCAAATCATCTGCTCTTTTATTAGCTTTTGTAGCTCCCTGACTTGTTATTCTAAAATATATTCTTTATATTTCTAATTGATGTTAACATTACCAATATGTTTGCTAAGTGATCATCATCAGTTCTTGGTCCTTACATTCTTTGCCAGATGTAAAAGCTACAAGATCGTAGATTACTTTTATTTATTGGTCAAAAATTAAAGCAATGTATGTAAATGCTGCAGGTCTTGTCACACGTGTCAAATGGTAGACCCAATCAGAAGATACATAAGGTTCATCTGCAACCTTTTCCTGCTCTTTACGAAACATTTGGCAGAATTATCGTAGATTGTAGCGGTCCTTTACCTAAGACCACGTCAGGTAACCAATACCTGTTGCCCATAATGTGTGCGTCTACAAGATTCCAAGGGACAACTCCTTGGAAGAATATTACAACTACAAAAATAGTATATGCTTTGATACAGATTTTTATACTCAATTTATCCTTACCCATCCTGTCAATTTTGACTAATTCTTAAACTGTATATCTGGGATTTTCCACGTTTTGTACGAATTATGCATCCAACAATTCGAGTTTTCTGCCTATCTCCATAAGAATCAAGGGGCTATAGAAAGATTTCATAACACCTTTACAAATATTATTTATTTAATTCTAGAATTCTTTGACAGACTCACATGCATATTTGACAACTGGTTTATCTGAATGTGAGTTTTGCCATGGTTGTGTAACATTTCTTGGGCATATCGTTGGACATGGACAAATTAAACATTTAGATGAAATGGTCAAACCTATCTCTGAATTTACTGTGCCCATCAGTAAAAAGCAACTTGTGCAACTTTATGGATATTGCTGGATACTATCAGCAATTTTGTTCCAATTATTCCATAATTGCTGAATCACTGGCAAATTTATTGAGTAAGAAAACCAAGTTGTATTGATCAGAAAAAGTCAGATGTGTGTTCATCCACACATTTTCTCATTGTAGGGTTATTATCATCAACATGCTATATGATTCTACCATTTTCGATGATTTCAGTTCGGGTTTTCTTTGCGAAAGCGCCTTTTAACTGTACAATTATATTTGGAATGTCAGCATATGTTGTTTAAATTTACCCTGTGCAATCTTAAAAAGGTTACATAGGTTTACACCACTAACGTTGCTAGTAAACTCAGTCAAGTCTGCATTGGTGGCGTATTATTGAACGTACATTGGTGTGAAATATTTCAGGTCAGCTCACCTAACGGATGTATTCGACACTGTAATAAGTAATACAAGTGCGATCGAAGGTGTGCGCGAATCACCAGCATTGGTAGATGCAGCAAAGTTCACATGGTCTCGTTGTTAAGATTATAATGATCGATGTAACATTCTGTATTTACAAGAACCTGTTGCATCGCATCATATATTTTATATAAGACGCAGAGAGTCTCAGCAAGATGGTTTGACCCACGAAGCGTTTCGACCATTTCAGAACTTATCATCGGTATACGAACTTCGTTTGTGGTATACGTCATTGATATCTTCAACGCAATCGTTCATCAATATGTATTTCGGACCATGATATCATTGGTGCGAAACTGCTGACAAATCGATATGGCTTCATTGATGACCTCTGATGCGTTGATACCTGCACTAACTGATCCCACATTCGTTTCCAATCGAATCTCGTTGTCGTTAGTCAACTTAGGCCCTCTACTTGCTTTGTTTGTGTTTTCTGCGGAACCTTTGCAGCTAATTCTTCAAGTAATGGTGTTACACGTCTTTGCTTTGGTAATGCGCCGCTGTGAGTGCAGTATGTCATTGCTTTGGTTGTTCATGTTGCATACGTTACAGATCTGCCTCTGTAACATATTTGGGGTCTAAGTCTCAACGAAGTTGTTGTTGTTGTAATCCCATCTTCGTTGTCTAATAATTAAAGCATGACACCCTTAATTACATAAGCCATTCAGGATTAAAATTCTCCAACTGACACAAATTTTAACACCCCCAGAGAAATCAGATATTTCTTAGACATTTTCTTTTTATTATTAACTGTTTTGGAAAATCCCATTTTATGACACCTAGTGAAAAAAGGCCCAAGATTTCCCAAAGTTTTGCTCTGGCTTATATCAATTCTGTCATTTTCCGTTATTCGTCCATACGTTAACAACCGACGGGTCTAAGTAAAGATAAGTCTCGGTCCCTTAGGTCAATCGACCAATATAGCTCCAGACATGGGTGAAAACATGGCGCCAAAAATACATGGAAACGTTGGATTAACAACTAACAGTAACATAAAATGTATGTTTTATGTGTGTTATAAAATGTGTATACGTTTATTTGATTGAACATCATATAGACTGGAACAGAGGAATAAGGTGAGAAGACCAGGTTAAAATCACGCGAAAAATATACAAGGTCGCTAGTATCGAAAATAGATCTTGAATATGTGGTTGTTTGTTGACAAATATACTAAAATTTATTCTTTGTTTGAACCTCTTTGCTTTAGCTGAATTTCTTGTGCCATTCGCTACGTAATGTAATATTAATTAATATTAAAATATATTGTACTGCAGGAGAAACGGAAGAATATTCCTTTATTTCTCCTGTACCAAAATTAATTGATTTAACTGGTGTAGGAGTTTGTTTAACAATATTTTTTTCAGATTTTCATCTCTTGTTATTCTTTCTCGATGTGAAGTTTTTAAACCATATTAACTTTTTTATCAGAGTTAAGATGATTAATCAGTAAACCATCATATATCATACCATATAAGCATTTTTATTTTCTTACTGTCAGGAATTACAATACCAATTTGTATATAACATATATTGATGGTTTTGCGGATTTGTTTAGACGACTGTACAGCACCTGATATGCTTGCTTCGTAATTAGTGGATATCAATGTTATTTACTTGAATATTTGCTTGCTGCATAATGCAATAGTCTTGTCTCTAATAGTATTTTCCTTACTTTTGACATGCCGAGGATTATAATCTTTTACTTCAATGCCATTTATATTTGCTCTAGTAGCATCATAACCATCCTCATCTTTGCGAGAAAAATGTGCGACATATATTCTGAAATTTTATTTTGATAACACATTCCCACCATATGGGGTTCTCAACAAATTAACAATGTCATCCCCGGGAATGATTATAAATGAATCAAGTATAAATTATCTCTTCATAATGTCTTGTACATCAGTAATTTTAGTGCTCAGATTATCATTATGATTATCTGTATTTGTAATTTTATCATTTATCCATGTGATCTCTTCTCGAAATTCTTTAAGTGATTTTGATATTTGTGTGATCGACAAGAAATGCATTCCATTTGAGGATTTAACGCCCACTATATCAATATGTTGCGTGTGAATGTCAGCGTTCTTAGTGCAGATGACTTGGATTATCAAAATAATCTTGGGCGACCTGAAGAAAAAGTTGAGTTTCTGAGATCGCTCGTACAAACGGTTATGGAGGAGCTCTACAGTTTCGTATTTTGCATAGTGTTATAATTTTAACGAAAATGTATTTCCCCGATTTCCCTCACTGGATCTTTTATATCGCATATATAGTTCAAAGAGCGTTTAATTCTCGTTATTTTTGTTTTATGATTGAGGAATGTAATATGAATTATAGTGTATACAGTATTTCAGAAGTTGGTATTTTGTAATCTGGCAGCATTAATTTTCTCTTTTTTTAAAAATTGCTAAGGACAATGTACTTTAGACTAATTCAGGCTGATTTTTGGAGTACTAGGGAGCAGCCATTTTAGTTAGCAGTCTGCTTATATCATTAACAATTTCCAAAAGTACAATATCCAAAGAAATGTCAGCCACATTAAATTAAAGTAGCACAGACCACTTCACCTTACATACGTCACTGTCTCAAAAGACATACAAACTGGTGAGCTTCTACTATACGAACAGCATACTCAAACCTTAATGCGGTTCATCTATTACTCGTTGTTATTAACGAGGGACTTATCGCGACATTACTGTCGTCCACGTACTTCTTCAATGCAACGTCATCAGCTAACTTCGACTTACCCAAACCAGCAATTATATTTCCATCATGACGAGTGAACCGGTCACTGAGACACCGGATATAGGAAACTATCGACGAAACTCTGCAGATGATATAATCGAATATTTCATTTTTCTGTCATCCTTAAATGTCACGATGTGATATTGGTTGCATCTAAAACTCACAGGATAATATCGACGCACGTAATATTGCTCATTTTCACCTTTACCTTTTACATTCTCATTCGGATCAACCCCGGTGAGACAAATAAGATCAGCATGTTCATCTCGCGTCACATATAAAGACAGATAAAGTTCACCTGTGATCTTACGTATAGCAGATGCTCCGTCAATATTTACCACTATAAACCATGAACATGTTTAAAACGATGCCGTCTGGTGGTATACTCATGCACAACGTAAGGCACTAGAGATCTTTACACTCCGTTCAAAGCAGATTGCTCTGTAACCACCAACTGGTAATCGTGCTACACGAGCTCGAAAGTGTATGTCGACGACAGATTGTCTAAACAAATCCAAATGTTCCAGTGAGAAATAATATATAGGATACAGTGTTAATAAATCACTGAAATAGATGCAAATGAGAATCAACATTCTGACCATGCCCCATAAATAGCATCAACCTATGATATGCGCGCGCATCATGATTGTTTTCGAAATTCAATAACAATTGTTCGGATGGTTCTCGATGTTCATTTATTCTCAGTGAAACTTCACTAACTCCGAGAGTTTCAAACACCATTGGGTTTCGCTCTTATGAGTCTAATCTTGTGTATTAATGGAACAGTATAAATATATGTCGTGGCACCGACACTCCCTGCTGTTATGCTATATGACATGTGAATAACCCAGCAACATTAGTCTGGATACTGTCTGTGGTCATAGGCAACCGTTACAGCGCTGACTTGCAGTCGCTATCTACGAACGAGAGCAGCTGCTGTTCTTCAACGAGTGACTGCGTTTTCGTTGGCATCCACAATGAAAGTCTTATCAGTCTCAGCTGTATTGAGTCGCCAGATTGCATCGTTGTCGGTGACTTTCAAACTTGTACTATAGTACAGACAAAAACAAATTCTAACAAGTATGCAAACCCGAAAATATGTGACAGCGGAATTACACAACAAAATTCTTCATCGCGTTTAACATTGATCGACGTACTGAAAATTACAAGTTGAAATTTTCATTCATCAATGCAGCTGCATTTCCAAAACTGTTCATCGTCACGTTACCACTTTCCGAGTGAGTATTGGTGTGCATGGCGAACATCATTGATGGACCAGCGGACCTTGAACAATCATCGGAATATCTTGCGAGGTCGAGTATTCTCGTGGCAATGTCAGCGTTTTCGAGACATGATTTAATGTTTATTACATCAATGATGTATGTGGCAATGTTAAACAATGCATAAAATCATTGGTAACAAAACCAACTCCATAACCAATTTCATATTCTGTATTATCTGTGTCAGGTACACGTGCATCATAAGAATAATACGAATAATCACGCACTGATTCGTTATTGACGACAGGTGCGTGCATGTAAAACATGCTCATCAGATACACACTTGAACATTTTTATTTTTAAACGACCGTCGAGAGAGACCACCTTCCAATATTATACTTGCTTTTATATTGTTTTCTCTATCGGGGTTGTTATTTATTTATCGGTAATGACACTCAGGCTAATTCTTTCCACTGCTCATTTGCAGTTTGATTTATTATTGTGCTGACACATGGTGGCATCATTTCGATGCTGGGCAGTTTTCTTGAATACTTACTTTGTTTTACAATTTTACTGGCTCTGGTATTTGTCGTACTGATTGTGTTTTTCATCGTCGAGAATGCTTTACCAGCAAGATTCGAACTAAAACAATAACCTTATCGCAAACAACTTTGATGGCTTTCATTCCTATTTTGTTTTGCAATAGGAAAAGCTGTTATGGCTATTGTTCTTAAAAATTGAACAGCATCGCCGAGAACATCTCCGTAGATCATTTTAAATACCAGTAATCGTGAAGTTATCACCCTGACTTTATGCATGATCATGTTATTTTATCACCGATCTAATTGATCAATCACTAGTAATCGTTGGTAAATTCATCATTCAGCACCCAATATACGCCACTGTCCATGAAGCTGCCGGTAAATATACGTTCATAAATAGTTGCTGATTCATTGGTAAATTTCGTGGGAATTATTCCTGGCATATCTTCCATCAATCAAAATTTATAGCTGAGAATGTTATTTGTCTTGTATCACCGGCAAATAAGCAACGATAGTATCAATATGTTTCCTACGACGTCTATAGCGAGAGGCAAGGCTGCTCCTTCAGGAGGTTCATCATATGGATCTAGTTGTGGTTCCGGCCCCTGGTAAGGTTCATATGACGACGTAACCCATTCCCTTTACTTCTTTATTCAGGCCTGGCTTTTACACTTTAATTTTCTTTTCTTCTTTAAAGTTTACGTGGTTAAACATTATTTATTCTTGTGTTTGTATCATCCTTTCATTTTCTCGCTCAATATACATATTACTATCTGGTTAAAATCTTTATCATTATCTCTGATCTGATGAACACTGGAATAAATGCTGTATAACTAGTTACGCCTATTTACACGACTTAAATTTTGAACATGTTCATGTTTCACATAATTTTCTTTTGCAGCTAACCAAACGCAAAAATACGAAGCATTTGTGTTTTATCCCTCATAGCAGTAATGCCTTAGTACATTTATCCAAAAGTCTGGTTTTAACTTTGGGTGTTGGTTGAACTTGGGTGGTATCTCAACTGGTAGAATAGGTGGTTGAAGATAGTAAGCAATATAAGCGGGTAATGTCTCAACTTCTTTTTGTGTTGTTTTCCAGCAACAATTTTTGAGGTTGGTTCTACAATTGGTTGAAATAACTGCTCTGGACTCTCTGTAAATTGAACCTTACCTTCCTTGCGTAGTTTTAACTGTTGTTTCACAGAATCGTTGACTGCAAGATAAATCTTAATTGCATCTAGTCGTTGTTGATCTAATTTAGCTATAGGAGATCCCATGGAATGCGCAGTATCATAATACATAAAAGCGTTAAAGTGGTAAAGCAGTTATATTATTCAAAGCATTAAAGCACAAATGCTAATAAAAGCATTAAAGCAAACATGGTGATTAGAGCAATAAAACAAACATTGCTAACAAAACTAAAGCATTAAAGCAAACATGCTGATTAAATCAATACAGTAAACAATGCTAATACAATTAAAGCATTAAAGCAAACATGCTGATTAAATCAATACAGTAAACAATGCTAATACAATTAAAGCATTAAAGCAAACATGCTGATTAAATCAATACAGTAAACAATGCTAATACAATTAAAGCATTAAATTTAAAACATGTTAAAGAAAAAATTATAGCAATAACGCAACTTTTGTTTGTTTGTTTGATTAGTATTTTTAACATAGCTTTAACAATGTCAGTACTATCGCAACGATGTCTGTAGTGAGTCAGTTTATAGTGATGTCTAGCACTGGGGCATCATGCTGTGGACCCAGTCACATTATCCTGACACCAGGTCGACCAGTCCTAACACTAACCTCTTAATTCTGAGCGCCAAGCGATGCAGCTGTTAGTAACATTAGTGTCAGTATGACTCGAACCCACAACCTCCCGCGCTTCCGCGGCGGACGATCTAAGCAATAAAGCAAACAATGCTAATAAATTAAAGCATACTAGCAAAGAATGCTTATAAAAGCATTAAAGACAAAATGCTGATTAAAGCATAAAAAAAAATGCTAATAAAATTAAAGCATTAAAGCAAATAATGATAATAAAATTAAAGCATTAAAGAAAAAAATGCTAATGAAAGAATTAAAGCATTAAAACAAAACGTGGTAATATATTGCGTTATTTTTGTATTTGGTCTGGCCGCCATATTCCTCTGTTTCACCACTTATGTTGTTAATATAAAATGAAAGATACTCACTTTTTATAGCACATGTGAAAACATCATGATGTGTCACATACCGTATATGTTAACTGTTCGTTGGTCATTGCAACGGTTCCATGTATTTTGCGTCATTTGTTTCTCCCATGAAAAGACATGGCAAGAAACCAGCATGCTATGAACATACATCATGCAGGCAATGGTTCGAGTCACTCAAACCGATATTTCATAATAAGCCATACCGAAAGTATTAACTTTGGGATAAATTACGTTATATTCTAAATTGCACAGACCTTTTACTTAAATAAACTGTTCAAATTCCGGAACGAGCGACCCACTTTGGCATATGAAATTATTGGACGGAATAATAGAACTCGGAGCAGAAATATAGAATATAACAACACTAGCCTCTTTATATAAAGCATAACAATGTATTCAATTACATAAACAAAATCAAATTAAACATGTCATTTGAATGGTTGGTTTGCTTTTAGAAATATGATTACACTGTTTAGGCGAAACTTAATGTCATTAATTTGCACCGATACAACAAGTTTCATCATATAATAGAGCGCCTGATTGAAATCAGAACTGTCGGCATGTCAGCATCACATTCTTGCTTTCATTCTTTTCCAAATCACTACTGGTTATAGGATGGCATGACGTATTTTTCTCTCTCTCTCTCTCTCTCTCTCTCTCTCTCTCTCTCTCTCTCTCTCTTGGGTCATCAATCTCTCTTGGGTCATCAACCATCTTGGTTTCAGACTGTATGCATTCACTTTGAAGTACAGGTATTGAGCTATTTCCTTCAGAACAAACAAAATACCCAACCTAAATACTGTCAGTGTTTTTCCTTCTAGAATGAAACACTATTACATCTCTTATAACATGAAATATCATCTTAGACAATTCAAAGGAACTAAACTATTATCAGTTCGATACCTGATCTAAGACACAAACAACCTATCACCGTGAATATATTCTGTTCTAGCTGCTCTAACATTGCAAACTGGAACAATGACATAGTTAGACCTCTTACATAAACCATTCCAACTCTCTATGGGCTGTAAATTGCTAGCTGACCATGTAGTCTGCATACTAACATCATCGATCTTTGCTTGAAAAGAATTCACAACTTAATTACAGAAACGAATTAATTGATTTTACCCCTTGTCCTAACTACGTTCCTATGCTACTTAGCTATCTATTCACATAAAATACTAATATCAATTCTTAGCATACATGTTACATAGCATTCAAGACAGATCAATTAATTATCACAATTTGTATCCGAATAATGCATGAAATTCATACGATCCACGATTTCAATTAAATACAAACCCCTAAATCCGAACACATTCGTATCAATAGAGTACTGTATGACATCAATTGATGCATAACACTCAGCAAATTTAAGACAAACAGCTAACCTTTAACCTCACGTAAATTTCCAGCATCAATTAAAATAAATGCAACAAATAATTACTAATTTACATCAATGTACATATTGTATGCAGTTGAGACAATACATGTGTTCCTTCCAGTGCTCTCCCTCGCGTATCATCAAAGAATTATCTGTGTCTTCTTTGGTTCTGTGGATCTTTGTCATTCGGTATGATTTTTTTAACCAGTGCAATTTACTTATTAACTGCTATATTCGAAGTTCCTCACACTCTTCCCCTAGGCCGAGAAACATTGCCAGCCTAAAACTTCCTTGCATGATACTTAAACGAATAAATTTGGTCTGGGAACACATCCATCCCTTGTTTAGCTTAGTCAATCAGAATCACTTCCTCTAATTGCCAAATCTCTTTAGACTGCCTTTATTAATAACCAATCTGGAAAATATCATTATATGACATCTGTTTCAAATGGCCCAATATTTCCTAAAATGTTCGCTTTTGCTTGTCTCAATTATTTTATTTGTTGCTATTTGATCTTACGTTCGTATGGGCCTATTCCATCCGTCTGACCATTATTAAATGACCTCAATCAAAATTCACTTATACCTCCAAAACAAGACAGGGCAGATAGTACAAGCTGCCATACTATAGCAAGTCTGGCCCGTACGCCAGTCTTAATGGCTAAATGACCACAACATAATGTATTGCCAAATTATTTCTACAAAAGTTTCTGTCTTCACATATTTATGTAAAGTATGTCATCCTGTCCAATCATTTGCTTTTCTCAGTACATTTTTAATGTAAAAGTAGCAAATACGACACAGATAAGTAATCGGTCGAGTGAATATTATTTCTTGCAACAAGAATAAATATAAGAAAGTGTGTAAAATTGGATTATTTTGCTCCAGAAAGAAGCAAGAATAAACAACAAGACGAGAAAGCCAAAATAATTGTGCTAACGGAATTATTAAGGGGTCTTGAGGTTGCACTCCGCTATTTACTATTTTGCACATATTCCAAATAAAATCTGCATCCTATATTTCTTATACGAAACCATATGTATTTCATAGATTAATCATTATATTGCTTACCTTAGCAAGGATCGGTCGGTTAAGGATTTTTTAAGCATTAAACATTTATCAGGTTCAGTCTAATGCTCAGTATGATTGCCGAATTCAAAACTTAATAACAAATCAAACAAAACTATATATAACATATAGGATGTGAATTTTAAAAAGTTTAAAAGGTTTGATTTTCTGTCCGATTTCGCCAGGAAAAGTAATAATTACCTTACTAAGTTACATACGAATAGAAGTGAATACAAATGTGTTGTTCAGAATAAAAAGTTACAAAAATACAAAATCTTAATTATAATTTAAAACATTTCTGTTAAATCAAAAGTTGGAATGACATTGGGCAGAATCTTTCCTGGTTACAACATATACTAACCCCCAACACCTTCACTGACACAACATATTATTTTACTTTATTAGAAAATCGCAGCATTCGGAAGTTATTTTTATCGCAAATACTGAGCCCCGAGCTGACAACATATGAGCGAGGAAATGATTTTTTGGTGTTATAATTGTGCAGGGTAACCTGACAGTTGTGTAGGTAAGTGAAAGATACTGCAAAAGAACAATTTGCTCCAACATTACGCAAACGTTTATTAATTTGTTTTGTTATCCAGCAGGGAATGCCAGGCACCGAACGGAAGAAAGCTCTGCGGAACAAATTCAAGCGACTAATGAGAAAATGGAACTGCGTCAGAATTCTACTCAAGCTGTCAAAAGTTTCAACACAAGAGAAGGAAATGAACCAGACTTTCAGGGTCGTTGATAATATGGGCAGCGTCTTTACTTTTGATCCTGGCTACAGTAAAAAGGTCATCACGACCTATGGAAAGCTATCTGACCGGGTCAGGATTATTTTCAGGAAGGATCCTAAGGAAAGAACCAAGGCTGATGAACGAATCCTTTTGGTATGCCATTCTTTCCTAAAAACAAGGAAGGGGGTGTAGACGAGTAGTTAATTAATTGGTTACTGAAAAGGAAACATAGACATAGACAGTGCGTTTATGTCTTTTTCCCAAATGCAACTCACTTGTATTATTACTTCCATATACAGTTTATATTGTTGAATTCAGATATTAGTAATATTTATAATTCAACTTACATTTGTGTTTATTAATTTATATCCTAATATTTATTTTCTACGTTACACTCAGACACATTAAAACTTGAACAGTGTCACTTGCGTAAATATGTATTGCCAATTAAAGCGACGCACGCACACATTACAAGAATATCGTACTTTCAGTTTCACAGTGGTTTATCACAGTTCATTTCTCAAAGTTCTGGAAGTAATGGAAGGGTGATTTGCCTGAACAAACAATGCACTTTAAAGTTTCAAACTGATGTTAAATTTTGGTGATTATTGCCTTGTTTTAAAGTTACATTGCTTCATTGTCCACTCGAAGTAGTCAATCATCTCCATGTAGATTTTCATTACTTTTATGACATTTTGATTATTGGACTACATCTGTAATTCGCTTCAATTGATTTTATTGATATATGCCAGTGGCTCTCAAAAAATTAATATATCCGCCCATGAGCTTCTGTATGTTGCCATTATTACGTACAGAATACTCTCCGAAGAGCTGAGCTATGTCATTGCAGACTGTTAACGTTAATTATTTGTTTGAATTTTTTGTTTATAATGACTAATATTTGATTATTTGATTTCATATTTATAAACCACATATTTCGCCATATAGCCAAATATTAATTTAATTGCTCTGGGAAATTCTGAAGTTTTCATTATAGAAGATAATTCCACTTGATGGGTAAAATCTGACAACAGATTTGTTATAAAGTATCTCAACCCGAATTCCAGCACCCGAACGTATAGGTAAGTACTATAACGCATTCATCAGACCTATTTCCTTTGTTGCTGACATATATGTTTTAATTTTCTTTTGTTTTCTTGGACGTCTATTTTTCTTAAGAAGTTTATAAATGTGCTGAGAGGCCAGCATAACTCATAACTTGTTACATTTACAAGAAGTTGATATACGTTACTGATCCTTGTGGTATTGGTTGACTTTTGCTTGTTAAGTCTTGTTAAGAACAAGAGCCGACTATGCGGACGCGAATGGAAGAGAATAATAACTCCCTCCACCCTGCCAAATCCGTGCTATATTATACTATAAGCCATGTATACATATCTGTATCGATTGTTTTCTGAACCACCAATCCACCAACCCAGAAAAAGCTAATAGTGGCAGTTCTTCAAATAGCGCTGTCGGGGGGTGGGGGAGTAGAGTAAGCGTTTGTGTTGGAGGGTTGGAGGGAGGAACTCCTGGACAGCCGCCACCACCACCACACCACTCTACCCAGGAAACTCTTGCATTTTAGGCGGTTCCAGGTCATACGTTTAGCCATGTAACTATAAAGAAACGTAGCATCGGAAGCCTTTTGTTTCCTTTATTTATGACTAATTTAACGGAGTAATATAAAAGACATTGCATGTTAGGGACATGACGTTGCTTTTTTTTTTTTTTGATGGCGAAGAAAGACAATAGTTTCACCAAAATGTTGACAAGGCAAGTAGTTTAATTGCTATATTATAATTTATCATTTTTGGTACATTGTTGTATGCTACTTTACAGAGCTCAGCAAAACTACCTATCCTCTCATCCTGACTGGATTAAAATTGGAAGTACAAATTTAGTAATCGCTCCTGAGTCGAATAAAAATTGATCAGAAAATGTAAAACATTTCGCTAATATTTCATCTCATTAGAGAGTGAGCAGCAGCAAAGGGGACGAACCGACCTCGTTTTAGAAACGTCCATTTCCTAAACTAAAGCTTCTTCCGAATATGAAATTACAAGGCCAATAACGCCATCCTTAAGCCTCTAACTAACCTAGAGTGTCATGGGGGATTTTTTTTTTGTTGTTACTTTTTTTTCGTCGTCGGTTTTCAACAAGTATGCGCCAAAGTTTGCTCGCCGTGACACTTATTTGAATACGCGTCCTCTCTGCTGTCGTATAATTAGACCATTATTATATATCAATCATATGGCATTAGATATGGAATTTTACACAACTAGATTAGCTCGAAAGTGACTAGAAGCAATTAAACATTTCTGCCATTTCGTGATTCTGTCAGACAAACATTATAACCGCATCAGGAGTCTCTGGTAGAAAGTAGAATTTGCAGAAAGTTCAGAACAATTATTTAAGCCTGTTACAAACGTTACTGAGATAGTTACAGAAGCTTCTGAAGGTCCAAAGTTAGAACAAACCACTCTAGCATCTGGAAAAATAGCAGATGGAACAATAAATGATTTTACGAGATCTTCCAACTGATATAGCTGCCACACAACCTCCACCCATAAAGAAATACTTGAAAGAATTCGTACTAAAATAGCCGATGTGAAAACGAACTTGCACCTAAACATAAAGTAGAAAAAGAACATGTTAAACTGATTAGCAAATTTAGAGATGGTGTTTGTGTGGACCTTAAGAAAAAGGTTAAAGAGAAGGATTTTTCTCTGTTTGCGAATTTTCTAGTTTTTCTCAAAAGTCTGAAATTTTTAAGCCTGAGCAAGTTAACATAAATGCTGATAGTTATTTTAAATGGCTTTATCGGGTGTATAATAACAAACCACAGGCTAGACATGATGATGAAATATACGATAAGTATATTTCCAACACAAATAGTTTGTACTTAGAACACTTCAACAACAAAATACAGCATCCATAGCAAGAGCCTTCCTATCAAATTCATACACCGCAGCAACAACAATCACAGATCCGATGTGATGTCTACCTCTTACTGTTATTTCTAATATTACATGGGTTACTTTAATGGATAATGCCACGCATTATTAAAAGACAAGAGCATTTTATTTCAAACCTGATTTTGTTTACAAAATAAGCCCTGAAGATAGGGCTCCTGCAAATTATTTTGCCGCCAAAATTAACGGGTGATTTAAAAGATCCAGATAACATTAAATTTCAAAACGATGTATAACATGCAATATCGCCTTGAATTTAATAAAAGTATATTACATGCACGGCGACATAAAAACAATAGCAATCTTCTGACACAAGGGTCGGATTTTATGGAAGTGGTTTTTCTTTGACAAATGCCAAGATGAGATGTTTTATTGCCTGCCCCAACAATGTTATCTAATACGTATTGCGACTAGAAATCATCATAGCAGGAAAACGAGCTTAAATAATTCTCCATAAATTATTAATGAAGCAGCTAATATTTGTCGACGGTTATTTACAGGCGGTATTATTGACATCAACGCTTATCGGGAACTTATCGATGACATCGTCGATAGTGGTTAGATTCCACGATTTAGTTCTTTCCAAAAGTAAAAAAGATAATCGTACATAATGCTCAACACGTGGACCCTTAATGATCAGGGTGATAAATTCACGATTGCCATCCTCTAAAGCAACTTACGGATATGGACTCTGTGACGATGTTAAGGGTTTATTTAAAACGATAGTTCCCAAAGCAATACCAATTGCGAAGCAGCTAACATTGAAAGCTATTGACGTTGTTCGTGCTAAAGCTCCTGGTACTACTGGTAATGTTGCCAGTAAGGCGTTCTCGGCAATCAAAAATAGACTAGCACAATTAATACGTAAACCTCAAAGATGTTCGCCGCAAGTGGTCCATCCTCAACCACCAGTGAAACTGGGCAACACTGAAGTTATGCCTGCATATGTCAGTAAAAAAAAATCAAGCCACACATTTAAAAAGAAAACTAGCAGAGTTGGCTGATGAAGCACAACAAAATATAACTGCAAATTTAATAACAGGAAGTACTATGCGTGTTAGACGACCGTGATATAGATCACATCGATTTAGATCGAGGAAATAATTATAAAGATGTTTAGACGTGCATCCGATCCAGCATTTTGTATGGATGCACTGGTTCTCCAAGATGAATCCGTGCGAGATTATCAATTGCATTCTTATGACGCTATACAGCCAAATCAGCGTGGACGTATCGAACTTTAAGATAAGGATACAAGAAGATATTTCGTACACTGAGGCGTTTTATTGAAGTAGAAAGTGAACTTGTACCAAATGTTGCAGCTGATATGCCATATGCTGATAATGTACGTGTATGGTTTGTTAAAAATGGAATTATGGCATTGTTTGATAGCGCTACATATATGACTGATGGAAGATGGAATACTGTCTCATATTTTTTAAATTTGTAGAAATGTCAGAACGGTTATTTTTGAAACAAAACATACAGTTGTACTTGTAAGAAAGAGTGCGGATAATGATGCAATCTCGCGTGGCATTGGTGTTGATAATGGTAAAGTAGATTTATCCAAACTATCACTGCGGATGCCTGTAATGACTTCAACGATTGCTGACGAACAACAATTACTTGTTTTTATGGATGGAAGTGTTAAATCAATATTGTCATGGCTAGCAGTGACCACAGAGAGTATTCAAAGTACCTTTCGAGGTTTATTTACATGGCATACAGCAACACAACAGGGTGTTTATGCACCACGACATATTTTCATTGCCCTGCAGAATATGAATCGATTAAACATTCAAGAGCACTGCCGTATGATACTCAACTAACTCAGAGTCACCGATGTTTCTTTAAGAATAAATGGACATGGTTAGGACATATTGTTAGATTATACCACACACCATGATGCACGGACTTATCATTGCTTGGTGAAATTTATGTGTGTGTGATAAGGATTTTAAAGGTAGCTTTAACAGTTTTTCATATCGCTACCATGTTTGCAGTGAGGCAGTTTATAGTGATGTCTAGCACTGGGGCGTCATACAGCAGAAATGTAGTATGATGTTCCACCCAGTCACATTATCCTGACACAATGCCGACCAGTCCTAACACTAACCTCTTAATGCTGAGCGCCAAGCGAGGCAGCTGTTAGTACCAATTTTGTAAATCATTGGTATGATTTGACCAGGTATCGAACCCACAACTTTATTGCTTCCGCGGCGGACGCTCTAACCACTAGGCAATCGGAGCGGTGAGTGGTGAAATATATGTGACGTGATCAAAATATAGATACTGGTTTGCAGATATCGCGATTTACAACATTATATCCGATCAATTACGTTTCGTTGGAGCATGTTGATTTAACAAACTGTCCTTGATATATATGATCGAGCCCATGTAAAGACGTTTTAGCGGGTGGTTACAGTGCAATCGCTGTTATACTGAATGATAAACCTATGTTACGTAAAGGTGATGGTAGGCGAATGAGAGTTTTTGACGTGCTAATTAAGAATTTGTAATTATAATTAGATCGTTCAATATATTATTATATGATAAAATGTCATATCATGTAAATGTCACTCCAACTATTGGTCAGATTATAAAACTACAAAATGCGTCCGAGAAAAACTCCGGTACTACAATAGCGCTAAAATATAACCAGATCACCGGTGGTCAAAATAAGTTGTCACTAACAGAACTTCAGCGTGCAAAAATTCAATGGTGCTTAGAAGGACAACACCGGAATACGAATTAGTCTTTCTGCAGTTGTTATTTCACATATAACCACAGTGATATATCCAGGTACACCAGCGTTAATAGCTGCTGCTGTACCAACTGTCGCAAAAATCCGATGCGTTGGGCACAGTTGAAATCGCTGCCAGAATGGCAATAACAAAGCATTAAAAAGGGGTAAAAGGTCTAAGACTACCCAGAACTCCGCATTCATGATACGGAAAGGGTCTAAGACTTCCAGGAAAAGTTCGTTTATTCATGTCAAATTGTAATTGAATTAATGCTACTGAAAAATTAAGTATAAAACACTTTAGAGTTGGTTTTATTCGTGATCAATTACTTTACCAGAACAATGAAGTTGAAACCGATATCATTAATCTCGACAATAGTTCTGGTCCAGTTACCCATTTGGTTGCATACGCAACTGATCAACGTGACATGCTGATTTTTATTCGTCGGACTTCCTCCGCTGAAGGAATTTATGTTGTATACAAAATCCAGTATGATCTGGTATTCATCATTACCAACACAGACATTAACTGATCCGCCAATATGTAGCATTGAGGCAATTGCTGTATTCGACGCTGTATCAAAGTCAACCATATCACCCCATAAGTTGTACATGTCTACACACGTAGCCGCTATCGTTTTAAATAGATCTTAAAAATATAATGGTAGATATTTATGGAAGGTATTCCCTTAAACAAAGCACACAACTGAATGAATATCGCACGAAAATATAAATAAAATCATTAGTAATGAAATATTAGAATTACTAAATCTTGCAAATGTGGATCCATACGAAGTGATTGTATTTCAGAATAAGCAAGGAAATTTAAAAACGAGTAATATTTCATTACAGAATATTATGGTCAGAATAGATAGAGTAAACAAAAACAGCATAGGTGTGTTTAATAGTAACGGAACAATTATGCCCGGTGTTGTTATGTCAACGATATCGGATACTATTCACAATCGAGTACAAAAAGCGGGTGATACAGTGACTGTTCCTTCCAGTATGACCAGTAATAAAATTACTCGTCGTGGAGACCCAGAATCAAATGATAACACTTCAACGAAAAAATCCGCGCTGATGTTACCGGGTTATACAGACTGTCTGTGATCGATATTACAGAATTTACGATATGTACCACAATACCACGGCGTTATCCACTAACAAAATCTTCGTGATCTATTTCAATAGTACTAGATCAAAACGACAAAGTAACATTTTGTAGTAGAACCTGAAGAAAAAATACTCGGCTTGATTTACTATTGATATATCGAATTAATCTCTAAACTACCACCTACTTAAATAAAACGATATTCAATCAATAAGCAGCTACAAATACAATCAGGTGCGCGAATGGAAAAAAAAAATAAAAATCGCGTTGACGAGGATACAGCAGAAGTAAAACAATATCGCAGACGTGTAGTTGACATAATTGTATATTCGGTGTCTGATATTAACGCTGGATCCGGCGTATTGTTATCAACAATATTCGGCACCAGCAGTTGTGATTGAGCTGTAACAACAATTTATGGTGTTTTTAATATCTTTGCCCACAAATATCTACATGTAGACAAAACAAAACTATAGAAGTACATCATAAAATTTCACACAACAACTCTAGCTTGCTCCAAATTATTTTCGCTGATATGATCAGGCGTTAACGACGGAATAATCTCAGATAGCGAGTTCACAGAAATTATTAAGATTAAGATTTATCAGAAACGTTCACATCTGCATCAGCAAGACCAAAATGAAATGAAAATGATATTACTTTAATATAAGCAATTGAATCCATGTGTTTCTAAACAAACAAATAAACTCTACCACGACGATGAAGTCGTAGATTTCACACCTGTAAAACAGCATCCGTACCGGATAAACCTTTTCAAAATGGAATATTTGAAAAAGAAAATTCAGTGTTTATTGAAACTGATTTCATAGAACTAAACACGAGTTATTAGAGATCACCATGTATTATTGTTCCGAAACCAGATAATACTTTCCGCATTTTCACTGACTAATACAACATATATGGTGTGACCAAATGAATCATTTGCATTGCCAGGAATTGATGACCGCATTAAAATAAATTAGAAATGCAAAATCTGTCACTACGTTTGGTTTTCTGAATGAATTCTGTCAACTTTCATTGACGGAAAGTACAAAGGAAATTTCGATATTCGAGGCTCTATGTGGACTTCTTAATTCAGAGTGATGCCGTTTAGAGTGATGTGTTAGACTTGTGAATTTCAAAGTTTAATCAACATGACTTCATCTGCTCTAGATCGTTGTGATACTTAAATTATATAATTTTCTATAACATCTGAAAAAATCATTTAGAGACTATTCGAAAATTCGTTTACAGACTCATAGATGCAAATTAATTACTCCCAACATTCTTCTGTTACATTTATAGGACATATCGTGGGACGTATAGAAATTAAACCTTTATATATTAAGGTCAAGCCTATCTGTGAATTTTCTGTGCCAATCAATAAAACGCAACTGATGCGAATTTTGTATATGGCTGGATACAATCTGAAATTTTGCTCCGATTTCTCCATAATTGCTGAACCTATGAGAAATTTGTTAAAGAAGAAAAACAAGTTTAATTGGTCTGAACTATGACAGGGGCATTTTGATTAGTTAAAAAACCACCATTAAAAGTGCACCAGTGCACCATCATCTCAAAATTTCAAAAATTGAAAATGTCTGTTGATGCTATTGATGTTGAGCTCTGAGCACTTTCGATTCAAGAAGACATAAACGGTGTAGATCATCTAGTGTGTTATTTTTCATAAGAAATTAAGTAAGCATGGGAGAATTATTCCACAATGAAAAGGAATGCTTGGCATTAGTATTTTCTTTGCAACACTGTGTAGCGTATACTTATCCGAGTATTGTTATAATAATAATCACAACTCCCTTACTATCTTTGGCATGATTAAAAAGACAAATCAGAGATTATTAAGTTGGAGTTTAGTGTTCCAGAAATACAATATTGATATCAGGCATGTCATTGGAAAGACAATATAATTATAGCAGTTGCATATTAAAGTGTATTGAAATATTGTATTGCGTTACGTATATCTGATTTAATTTATATTCAATTTAATTTAACTGTTCGTTGTTTAGTTTTAATTGTTTTATTATGTTAGATGCTACTGTAGTGTAATCTTGTTTACTTCATTTAGCATTTGGTTTTAGAAATTTATGTTTGACCTGAATCTTTTAATAAGCACCTTTTAATACAAACAGTTACTTTTTATTTAGTTTCCGACCTTGATTCAGAAACAACTCAGTGAAGTAAACAACTTTCTGTTTGTATCTTATTCTTGGAGTAAAATGATTGGTCTTTTCCAGGATCATACGTGACTTTAAGATGTAAATATGATCATGTGAGCCTCTATTTCACAGTTCTGGTTTTTCCGAAATTGCGCCTTCCATTTTTGATTTTCGTCGGGATTCTAACTTGAATTCATTAGTGTACTTCATTAATAGGACTTCTAAACAATTTCGTGGATTATTTCTCCATTTGATTTCTTAAAACTGTACAATTTTTTTTTTTCATTTTTACATTGTTGTTCCAGAGAAATAAATTATTTGTTAAATTTTACAAAGCATGTTGTTTTTCACTTTTTCTATGTTACTGTTTATGAGAGCCGAAACACGTCATAATTGTTTCATGTATCATTTGTGTTATTCGTGAGATTTCATCTTAATTAAACGTTTTATCATAGGTGCAAAATAAATCTTTATTAATATAAATCTTTCTTCTCTTTATGCAGATAAGTCTTAGCTATATTTAATTTACATGTTTTGTTAGTTTTAATGTTTTTAATGTATTATATGATATGGATAATTGTATGTTGGACTTGACCTAGTCCAAACTGAAGATCACTTTAAATCGTACTTCTTTGTGGTATTGTCAACAACATATTTATCTCAGTATGAGACCAGAACATTGAAAATGTCCCATTATATGCCGTATCTGCCTACCTTTTGTTTTTCATACTTTATATGATAATTTCAGTAACAGACCTTCTAATTATTACTAAGATCTTATCTTCAAAATATTTGGAACATTCCAGAATGAAACGTTCCATTAGGTCATAGTTCTTTTTGTGAAATGCTAAGTGTGACCTGAGTTCATGTAGACGACTATATACTCTTGTTTATCTAGACATTATCAGCTAGTACTGTGCAATTCTGAATCAGTTATATTATTGTTACAGTATTTATTTTTTAAATGTATTATTGTGATCCAGCAAAAGACTTTTGGCACATTACCATGACACGCGCCTTCAGATGCACATCAACACGTCTGACATTGAATTTATTTTAGACTAGCACTAAAGTTTCTTTTGAATGTTAATTACCAGGTCTTGTGTAAGAAATTGTAGGATTATTTGGGATTTATTTCGCAATAGCGTACGTTCGTTTTTCCGTTTTGTTTTATTTACACCCTTGAGAAGTAAATGATTTGATGGAACCCAACAATTTATAGAATTGAGTGTTTAAACTGCATGAGGTTTTTAGTTCTTTAATTGGTATGCGCTGAAGTTTGATGTTAGAAAGAACCAAAGTAATACCAATGATAGCGTCCGTGTGCGCGTATGTATATTTCCATATGTAAGTACGTGTTCTTACATGATTGTTGACCACGCATCTGTATTATTTATCAGGTTCTTTTTTCAAGCAGTAATGGTTAGTGAAAACCTATCGTAACTATTCGACGTGTAAGTGTGTTTAATGTTGACATCTTTCTTTCGTCTAAACAGTTTTTATATAATGATGGAGGCCTGTTATGACAATCGCAACATTAAGTCAGTACCGGAAAATTTGCATTCCTATTTCAGTTGTACATAGAACATTAATAATTGGAAGGCGAGTATAAGAAGAACATAATGTTAGAATGTATCCAAGTGTGATGAAATATTACACGAAATAAGTTTAGCTCCAAAAGACAATTTAACATATTTATTAGAGCCAAGAAAGCCTGCTTTCCAGGATTGTGATTTACGTTGTCTCTGTAATATATAGTACACGTTCTATCATTTTTCTTTTCTACAACAGGAAGTCATTAACAGGTTACCTCTATTTTCCAATTTTCCATCTCGAGTGAAGCAAGATCTAGCGCAGGTCATGGTGTTTGATACTTTCGAGAAGGGCCGTATCGTCATTCGACAGGGTGATCCGGGAACACGCGTATACTTCCTCCTGTCTGGTCAGGTTTTCCTTATACAAACAGAAACAGATTCCAAAACTGGTGAAGAAACATTTTATATTCTTCATTCAAAATAACTAGTTTTATGTGTTTGAAAATCACACACCAGATCGGTGCTATACGAGTCTTTTATTTCTCTTTCTTTTATATAGTATGTCATATACTACGGGTAATGCTGTTTAAATCAATATGAGTTTCAAAGGTTTTGTGAAAACAATTAAAGTGAGATCAAGAATGCAAATATTCAGGTTACACTTAACAGATGTAATTGGTCGTCCATATATACTCCTGACTAGCCTTTAACAAGTTGTTGAATAGAGCTGTTAATGTTATATATATATATATATATATATATATATATATATATATATATATATATATATATATATATATATATATATATATATATATTGTGTAATTAACTTGCGTGCATGATTATATAGTGAAAAGACATATGTAAACAACAAATTACATAAATAATTTTTGTCCGTGATTGTAGGTGTAATGTAAGATAATGTTTTCAAACGTGTTAACATGACCATTGGAATTTTGTATGATCTAAAAAGTGAACTTTTGTACATTTTGGGGTAATGTTCCATTAAAAAGTTTCTTTTCATCAGAAAATGAATTTGCGACATAGGGTCAAGTGTGCTATCTATAAGGTTCTGAAATAAACTAAATTATTTAGTCCTATCATATCAGTGTTTAGTTGTTTTCAGTTATGATTTGACATTGATATAAATTATTTATTAAAATTACACATTGCTTACTGGCTGTTAGGACTAAAGCACTACATGTATTTTAGAATCATTGTGAGTTCCTTAAAGTCATTTTGGATTCTATTAGTATGATGCATCAACAATATTGACACATCTGCACATTCAAGTCTATTGGTACATCAGAACAGTCAGTACCTGGAATTCATCGGAACACACTACACGTTTGGACTTGTGGTAGAACTATGATGGTTATTTGGGAATTTAATCGCAATAATGCTCCTTTTAAATTTTCACTTCGTATTTTATGGCAATATATTATTTATTGAATTTGACTAACCTTTTGGTTTTACTTTTTTCGGTAACTTAGTTGAAGGTCATAATCATAGCAATGCATTCGTGTCCATATAATATGCATATTTTCAAATAAACGAAATTCTTAATCTAACGTTTCTTGTCTGAAAACAATCGGGTATAAATTCCCAAGAGTTTAACGTAGTTGTGGACTTCTCTATTGTTGTATGGGGGAGGCAATGGGACAGAAATTGAAGTGAAGCTAATGTCTGAAAGTAATCGATTCGTACAGATTTGGTTTTTTAATCCTCAAATACGTGCAAGTTTAAGTCTTGAGCCGAGCAAGGATTTTTTGGTCTTCAGATTGTTACCTAAATTGAAATATATGCGTTCCTGTTTTGCATGAAAGTAAAGAAGAAAAAATATCGTTCCAAATGTAACTCACTAGCACATCTTCTATGTTAACTTCAATCCAACATTAAAGCAACACATTAGTTTCTGAGATTTGTACGTAAACAGTGTTTGTTGCGAGGCACGTAAACAAATACGATGTGTTAGTAGTCAACGTTCATAGTTTGATACGTTATGTCATTTACGGCAATATGAATATACAATATTCCATAGTAAGGATTATCTGAAATTAACTGTCGATCTTATTTAAAAAATATAACTGCTCCGCTTATCTTAGATTTCTATTGCTGAATAATTGCGAACGTTCATAATAAAGGATGACAAGAACGTAAGCAGACTAGCCTTGCTGTAGAAACATCTATACTCAATGATAGCTAGCCCAGTGTTAACATCAGTGAACAATTGTATGAAGAGTAAACAGTTTCGCTAAAGATTACTTTTTTATAGTTACTTTAATTCTGTGCTAGTTTTTCGTTTGTAATGTAATTCATTTTCTCTCTTTATTATAACTGTTACCTGATTACATATGCAGGCTTTAGTAGTAATCGTTGAGAATTATAATCAGAACACTCATTGTTCTGCTTTTATATTTTATCTTGATGGCGTCTTTCCCAGCATCATGATTCATATCAGCCTGTATAATACATTATTAGTTTGAGCACTTTCCAATATATAGGTCCATTATACTAGTTTATCGCGCGTAGTGCTATTATTATTATTATTATTATTATTATTATTATTATTATTATTATTATTATATCAAGGTGCAAAACGAACATTTCATCTGAAAACGCTTTCAGGCGGTTCCATATTTGGAGAAATGGCTCTAATCAGATCCATCCGTCGTGATCACACTGCAGTTACTTCAGGTACTTATTATAGTGATAATGTTTTTACATAAAGGATTGCAGCTTTGATGTTAACTTTTTCTGCTATCTTGTTTAAATCTTATAATTTGACTCTGAAACATAATACGCACCGTAATTAATGTCTCAAAAACTGGGAGTGCCACAACGTTATGAAGCCTGTAATTGAGTATTGTGTGGTATGAGTTATGTGGCATTGATTACATCGCCATAACGCATCCTTCCCAACACATTTAAGTAATCAAAATGATGATGCAACAGGCGGCACTTATGGAAATACCACAGAAGGGAATCTCATTAAAGAAGATGTCCTTTTTCATACTTTTTTACATACTGAGGCAGCCCAATGCCCCTATGCTTTAAATAGAGTTTAGCAGGGACAGTGGACAGCATGTATCCTGATGTTCTTTGCCTATTATTTAATAGCAGTTTCTACCAAGTGGTATGTACTGATTTTGATTGATAATATCCCATGGTCAAGGTGTGTCACTCCGGCAAAATTAGAAATAGCATTCTGCCTACTTTCTGTATAGAAAATAGAATTAAAAGATTTCAAATAATTACATGGAAATGTTTAGAATTTACAAGAAATAGGATCATTCCCAAGAGACTACAACTCTCAAGATACAAAATTATCTTATGTCTGTCTTCCCGGCATTTATACTGATTATCCTGTCTGGAATATACTGAACCTCGCCCAAAATGTAAAGGGCAAAAGGCATCCAAAACAATCATTCGCTAATGCCTTTGATCATATTCGATATTATGTTTATCTAACTGATACATTACGAGAAAGGTACAGTGTGAAATTCTATTTTACCATATATAATTCTAATTTACCAGATATTTTCTATTTTACCAGATATATATATATATATATCCCAAGCCAATGAGCAGTTGAATCAATTGCAGTGTTCTGTCATTGATTGCTAGGAATCAAAAGCTGAGGAAAATATTAATTTTTTTAATTGATATTATAAGAATCTACATTACGAGGAGATTCAAGATACAAAAAATGCAAGTAAAAGTATTGTCATTCTTATTACCAGATAAAGAAAACGCATGATTATGACCTGTCATTTGCAAGTTTATTGTTAGAGGGACCCCAGCTTTGAAACCGTATGACTCCTATAGCCTGCCTACCACTTTATCAAAACATTTAAACAGAGAAAAATCCAATGCAGCTGGTGTGGGACTCTTCCAATTAGCCAGCGGGAAAAAAAAAAGACTTCTTCGTCGTCTTGGCTTATTGTCTCTGATGCTCTTAGATTCCTACAAAAACCTTCAGCTGAGTGTTTTTCTCAAATTTAGTGTCTTCACTGACTTGTAAAATGGCACGTCTCTGATAGATATAAAAATACACTTGGCCTTAATATGCTTCTGTATGTTATTTTCAATGTAGACACTAAAGAGCAATGGGCAGAGTTGGACACATTCTCTTTGCGAAAATTTACGAATATTTTTTCATAAAAAAAAAAACTGTTTAAATTATGAGAATGGTATTTCAATTAATGGATCTCTCATCTTCATATACAAATATCACATTCATTCGTTTGCTTCCCTACTTTCAACTGGACGATCAGCTTGTTAAGTCATCCAGAAACAAATGTATTAAATCAAAGCTAAATCGTTTACTAACTCAGTGTATATTGCCTGTTTACAACGTAGTTAATAATACACTGTAATGTTTATAGACACATGTTTCATGCAGTATGAAGGCTTTTAGAATGGAAAAATACTTAACGATTCTGATACTATAAAGTTAACATTAGTAGCATAAAATAACAACAAATAGCTCAGTTCTTAAAATGACTCTTAAATTAAAACTGATATCCGTGACTTTAAAGACAACCGAACATGATTTAATCTGAAACATTTTATCATTGTCTTGTTGTTAAAATATTTGTCCCATAATCTGTTTTTTAAAAAAATGCTTCAGGGTATTTATTTACGATTGTCTGCCTACGTGTTTTAACTTTTTTTTTCGATTATGTCATAACTTACACCAACGTACCTCTGACAGCTCAGATATTGGCGTTATATTGTCTTAGGTGGGAAAAAAACCCCCAAATAATCCGGAGAAAACCACCAACAAGAGACATATTCCTTCGCAAATATCGCAAACATAGATCTAATCTGTGATCACAAAGAAGAAAAACAATCGTGCCACTACTGCCTTATGTACACCTAATTGAGTAGATGTATGTCAGAATTTATGTGTATTTCGCTCATTTATCCAAATGTAGACTGACTTAAACAGATTTGATATTAATATATGGCTGGATATATACATTTTCTAACAGATGACAGCGAATTCTTGAGCCTTGGTAAAGATGATTTTGAAAAAGTACTGAAGAAGAGACTGTTGAAAGATAATACAGAAAGATACGACTTCCTTCGCAGTAGCCAGCACCTGAAGGCCTTTAGTGACAAGCAGATTCAGAAATGTGCGGACTCTTCAGAATTGAAGACCTATAGCGATAATAAGGTATAGGTAACAGTACCTGAAAATATTAATATTGATTACAATATATTCCGTCCCATTCCCAAACCCTACCACACTGGTTATCTGAATGGCCCTAATGCCATGCTACTTTTATTTTAAATTTACATGATGGTTACGTCTCTCTCTCTCTCTCTCTCTCTCTCTCTCTCTCTCTCTCGTCATCCCAACTCTCAGTCTTTCTTTCGGTTGTGATATAGTGATATATTTGATGTGCGACATCTATCCGTTTCCATCAAAGATCCATATCATGCCCATTTCCATAGCAAAATGTATGGTTACCTTCAGCTACAAATAGGTGCAGATTGCAATAAAAAGTTGTGATGTTATATGTCTTCGAATGTTGAAAAATGTTTAATACTTAGAACAAATGTAAACCACGGTCAGTATTCAGTATAAAAGAGAATATCCATCAGGTTTTCGTATCGGTAGGGCAGCTGATATAAGATGAAATTAAACTATGATGGCTGCGGTCTTCATAACGCACGCTGATCGTAATACACGCGTAACCAACTTCGCGACAATGTCAACGTTACGTACAGATTCTAATGGTTTCTACATAGCTCACAGTTAACTAGAGCGTTGCGTTGTACAATCTGAATGATGTGCACGCGCTCTTACACTTCAGGTTCAATAGCAGATGATTTGTGACCTCAAATAATTTATTAGATCCAATAGAACGCCGCAACAGTCATCTCAGCACAGGAATTACTTTTAACCTGTGATATGCGTTTGCAAAACCTCTACCTTACTTGGTACAATTACAAATATTAACTAGGCAAAGCCTACTTTTAAACGAGTAATTAATAACATAAAATATGAAATTAATGGATGGAATAATAGAGATCTAGGAAAATACATAAAATAGAACAGCACGAAACACCGTGTGTAGAATATAACAATTTAATCAATTACATCATCAGAGCGTAATTGAACATTGCATTTAAATTATGTTCCCCAACAAATATAATTACAAAATGTATGCGAAATGTATTTAGCCGTTCTGATATACCGATAAAACAAATGTCATCATATAATCAAGTGACTGATCGAACT
The DNA here is from genome assembly GCA_029339505.1 of Unio delphinus. Lineage (NCBI taxonomy): Eukaryota > Metazoa > Mollusca > Bivalvia > Unionida > Unionidae > Unio > Unio delphinus. Next base: position 1,055,871 of record JAQISU010000237.1, read on the forward strand.
CAAATTACCGACATGTCAACCTAACCTGATTGATTCCGAGTATTAATCACTGTTGTTGACAGGACAGCTTCTCTCTCTCTCTCTCTCTCTCTCTCTCTCTCTCTCTCTCTCTCTCTCTCTCTCTCTCTCTCTCTCTCTCTCTCTCTCATTTATTCGGTGTCATCACCGTAACTTGGATGTCTTTTCTGAGGACAATATTACCACTATTGTTAGTTCGGATATCGTCTTATACCTGATACTAATATACAATCATATTAACATAAACTGGATGTCTCTCTAGCGGCTTATTGCATTCATAACTGGAACTATGACAAAATAATACCTACTAGATAAACAATTACATCACACTGCTGGCTGTTTGTTTGTGTTTTTGTTTGATTAGGATTTTTAACGTAGCTTTAACAACTTTTCAGTCATATCGCTACGATGTCTGCAGTGAGGCAGTTTGTAGTGATATCTAGTACTGGGGCATCATGCCGCAGACATGTAGCATGATGTCCCACCCAGTCACATTATCCTGACACCAGGCCGACTAGTCCTAACACTAACTTCTTAATGTTGAGCGCCAAGCGAGGTAGCTGTAAGTACACTTTTTTGTAAGTCTTTGGGATGACTCGGCCGGGGATCGAATTCACGACCTCCCGCTCCCGTGGCGGACGCTCTAACCCCCAGGTCACCGAAGCGGTTCCCACTGATAACTGTAAATTACTAGCTGAGCGATATCGGTGAATTCAGAACTTAATAACACAAATGAATCAATCCACATCATGTCTTGTCTTAACTATATTAATTGTTAATTAGCGATTCAATGAGATAGACATAGTAAAATCGATTCTTAGCATACATGATACATATAATTTGTGGCAGATAAATTAATTATGACACTTTTCACCAGAATAATTCCTGCAATACATTATTTCTTTTTTATTCAAAATACTAAATCCGAACATATTTATATAAATTAAATAATGCATGAACTAACATGACTCATATAGCATTCAAGGCTATGAATGCTCTCCTCACATCTGAACAAATAAAAATTTGAAGTATTAATTTCAACAGAATATATTCAACAAATAATTACAAGCTCACATTTAATGAGCATATTTTAGGTGTTGAAACATTACCTTTGTGCCTTTCTGACACTCGTTCTTTCTGTGCAGCCTTGAACAATTTGTTTAACGAGAGAACTTATTTGGTAATTTCCTCGGGGTTCGGTATACCTTTTCTTCGACAGAATACTTGGACTGACAAATTTCGCACAGAAAATGCTTAAAACATTGAATTTCGTCTCGTAAATAATCCTAAACTTGTTTAGCCTCTGACGATAGACTTTCTCTATCCGTCAATATTTTAACTGATAACTTGTATGGACAATACCATTTTTATGACGTAATTTGTCCTTTTCTCTACTTGCCCCAACGTTAACATATATATCATGAGCACCATTTTTTTTTCTAATGCCATCTAATATGTATAACATCATTATAACAGCACTTCTATTATTAATATTTTTAAATGTGTGTAATATTAGTTCTGCTTGTTGGCCATGAGCATAATTTTCTCATTTCCATCAATGATTCTTCACCAATTTTACCCTTATTCAGATAAATAATTGTTTTACAAAACGTGTTCAATTTTAAAGTGTATAATACCTAAGAATATTAACATGAATTCACAAACATCTAGAGGACCAAGAAAATTTGGAACAAGTCACTCAACTACGCCCACTGAATCAGCTAAACCACCTCAACAAGTAATGCCGCTTACTGAGAGTGCAAAATACGCTAAAAACATCGAAGTTTTGAAAGCAATTGTTGAAGCACGAAATTCTTTAAAGCTGAAGTATAGAAAGCTAGAGGTGAAGAAGCTTGAAAACAGGCTGAAAAAGAAAACAAGTTTTGATGAGTTCAGAAGGACTTAGACATGCACTATATGTAAATGGGGGCCGAAATTAATATTGTATTTTTATTACATTTTAATTAAACGATATTATAAACCAAAAATGTCCTCTAGTCCTGAAATATCTATATTTGATGAAGTCGGTGTTTTCTTTTAGTACAATGGGATCCACGATCATTAACATTAAGTAGCTTTAAACTCGAAGTTGATGGATTAATATGTTTTAATCTAACTCGAAGTTGATGGATTAATATGTTTTAATCTAACTCGAAGTTGATGGATTAATATGTTTTAATCTAACTCGAAGTTGATGGATTAATACCTTTTAATCTAACTCGGAAAAGGATTGCTCAATTCAACTGTAAAGAATAAATTAGAGAACTTGATTTTGATATATTTAAAATTAGTAATTTCTATATAGGTAAAGATTATTTACAAGCATCAGAAGGTTCTTTTGGGTTATTTGTAAAGATAACGATGATTATTTAAAAGCATCTAATGATATATTCTGGCGACATATTTTATTCTGTGGTAGAAAACCTTTCAGAACATGATAAAGACAAGCTAAGCTGTTCAGTAAAATAGTACCAGCTAATGTGTTAAACGATTTAGAAGAGTATTATATATCACTTGCTGATCTTAAAATATGCCACAGAATACATTTATTATCATTTATCGTCGTTAATACAGCACTGTGAATTTCTTTTTTATCAAAATCAATAAATCTACCATTGCGTAAGGATCATACTTAAGAATGTGAAATAGTACTTTTAAGTTATTAATAAAACCCATCCTGAACCATGTGAAGTATATTTGTTAATAAACACATCATGTTCCTGCATTATTTCATCAGCAGCAAGACTGATAGTATCGTTTAGTAACACAATACGAGTTTTAATGCGAGATAAGTCCTGGCAAATTTATCATCGTCAACTGCATATCTCAAAATGCCTGAAATTTAATATTTCTATTAACGCTCTGATTGACGTGTAAGATTGACCTAATATTATGTTTTAGATTACTTCTCATATTGAAAGGAACCCACTGAAATATTTTGCTGTAACTTTCAATCAATGATTTAGCTTACTTAAATTGTAATGTTTCTTTCTTTGCAAAGTGAATCAACGTTTTTAAATCATAATAAGTGTATTGCGTGGCATATTTTAGCAGCACTATTCTGCTAATAGAAATTCAAACAAAGTTTCAAACTATATAAAATACGAATCAAAAGTAAATTTAACCGAAGTAACGTTTCCATCCAAATACCAAAATGGATATAAAAGAGGAAATAATCCTGGTCTACTGCTTGGTGGTGTAAATGTGTTTGTTGTTGATGACACTTATAAAATATTTTCCAGAAGAATTCGAAGAAGGCCAACAGTCAAACAAATCAATATCTTCCTTTATAAGGAGCATTACGCGTTGAAGCAAATTTTAACGGATAAAGAGGAAAACAATTTAACAAACACATGGAGAAAACTATTTCTGCTATCGTTTTTAAGGAGATTTGAAAGTGAACAGTTATTACAAATGCATACTGATTTTATTTATCAGCAGCGTTTAACAATGCCAGAAGAAATGGACAAAATTATGAAATTTACAAATCATAAGCAAAAGTTCGTAATACCCTTCCCTAATATGTATGATTTTGAGCATATACAGGAGTTAATTCCGGGCGAAACTAATTGTGATGGATCGCGAACAAACAACACATACACATAAACATGTTCCAATCTATGTTGCTTACAAAGTTACTTGTGCCATTGATCCTAAATTATCTGAACCAGTTACAATTTATTGACGAAAAAATGGGACTGATGAAGAATCAGCTGTTTGGTTAACATAGAATCTCTCTATGGAAACAACAAAATATTTTGTCGTCTTTCAAACACAGCCTATTTGAAACAAGTAACGCCAGAGCAGCAGAATGAGTTTAAAACAGCTACAGCTTGCCACATTTGCGAAAACACATTCGCACTAGTAGATGTTGATAATACGGACGATTATGCAAAAGTACATTGTCTTAGCCATATTAGAGGTGAATATAGAGGAGCAGCGCATAATCGTTGCAATTTAAGATTTCATGCAATAAGCAGATCAATGTCAATGCGTCGCTATTAGAAATCTCGAAGTGACTGATGTACAATTTCATTACGGTTTTGTAAAGAAATATGGTTGAGTGCAACATTGTCGTTTACAGACACTGATTCTTTAGCAATTAGAAATTGATGGGGTCGATTGTGTTAATGACTATGTGTATCAGAATAATTATAGTAGTGAAGACTTATTTGACTTATCTGACGTTTTACCAAGTAGAGGATTGTATGACCCAACAAATAGTAATCGGTAAGATGAAAGAAGAATGTTGTTTTGAGCCGATTATCATTGGACTGCCTAGCAAGAAGTATTTAGTATTAGGAGCGAATCGTAAGAGCGGCATGATGAAAACAAACGAAGGTTTAAAACAAAAAGCCGTGGTAGATGACATTTAATCTTACATCAGGCTCTGTCTAATAAAAAGGCCCATTTTCCGATGCGGGCCGCATATATCAAGTTCAAATGCAGATATAATTAAAAAGAGCCAATTGCTTCTTCTTGCATTTGTTTTCATTGCCATAATACTCACAGTCAGTATCTTTGTATTATATCATGATATTAATTCCTAAATCATTTTCTGTTATTGATTTTCCCTGGTGATAATCACTAAATGGGATTGATATTTCAACGGCGACGGCCTTAACGATTATTCATCTCTGCAGCAGCAGAGGGAGCGAATCCTACAACTTTTACGACAAAATCGATTTAAACCGTCAAAACGGCAAATAGAGCCTTTCTACGAAATCTCTTGTTTTAACCAAAAAAATAAAAGAAAGTCTCCATTTGGCAAACGGAGACTTAGCGATTTTTCAATCATCGGGGGTCGCAACGATGTTGCCATCGCCCCCTCTGCTGCTTTTGGTTAACAATCATTTATGATGAAAATCCTACAACTTTTTCCAGGTGTCGATTTGCCAATCCAAGGCTTCCTCGAAAATGCTTTATAGAAGACTCCAACTAAAAAAATCGAAGCGGGTTATTGTCGCCATGTGCTGCTGCATCACGCATCGAAGATTTTTAACCACAGACGTGAATACAGGCGTCCATTCGCTAATCCGAGGCTTTCTACAAACGCTGTCCAATCGGCAAGTTAACGCTTGGAAATCAAAAAATTTTCAGCCCAAAAAAATGACGCCATTGCGCACCCCAGCCGCTGGGTTAATAAATTATCCTTGAAATTGCTAGCAATTTACGATGAAAATCATTTACGACGAAAATCCTTTTAGGATTTCACAAACAGACTAATCGCTAACACCTCACCTCGTAAATCAATTAGATTATTGGACTGATCAGTGAGTCTGAAATTAATTATCGTTAACGAATTATTATGACATCGCATATAAACGGGATTAGTTGGATCCTCAACTATTAAAAATCCTGGAGGAGCTGTTTGTGCAGATGAATAAAGAATATATCCTTGTTGGGCTTGATTTGATTGCTCAAGATTAATTTGATAGCTTCCTTCGATAGCATCACATAATAAATTGAGCGCAATCACCGATCAAATATTTACATTGTGCGGGGCAATATGCCTGCCGCCTCCGTCTGGGTCATTATTATGTGTCAGGATTTTTATTTCCGGTGATGTTATTTTTTTCCATGCGTCATGGATTTTTTTGAAACCTTCATCGATGACATCATTGAGAGACTTTTGTAGTTCTAAGATATTATATCCGTGTAGTTTGAATGTGGGAATATCTTCTACACGTATATTATACTTCGTTGCAAATTCTGTTCTTGTTTTAGGATTATCGTCACCTAATACCTCTTGAATGATTTGCAAATGAAATATTTCCATGTCATTGATGATTTTGTTACATGTTTCTATGACGCTGATAAATTCATCTCGGGTAAGAGTACCGGATTTAAGAGATATTAACAACAGTGAAAAATCGTCATTGAACGCTGTGAAATTTTCAGTGATTTTATCCTGTCGAGTTGTGTAATATCTAATACCGCGACCTTCTATTACCCCAGTGAAAAAATTCAATTTATTGTAACCGCTATAGCTTTTTACTGGATTATCAGATTTTATCCTGTCGGTGATATAATCAGATTGTTGTGGTTCAGGTGGTATATTAACTAGTTTCTGTCGAGGTCGTATTTCAGGCCATCCTAACACTGTTCTTATTGAGCTGTTATAAATATCCACGGCGTATCCCTCTGTGTTTATTTCAATCGCGGATGATAACGTCGGTTGATGAACTTTAATAGCTATTTTTGATTCTTTTCCCGTGATTGCTTTTGTTCTACGTTGCAATTCAGCATCAATTCGTTCAATTTGGTACCACCCAGTTGGTATGGAAACAACGTTCCATTCTGGGGTGCCATCGGGTTTATTCTTATACGAGAACACCAACGAATTATTGGGTTGTTGACCGCCAAATGCAACCGACCTAATATTGGGCCAACTATGGTATACTCGTAATTTAGCTAGCGCTATCTCTTTCACTGGGATCGGGGTAGGGAAATTCACACTGAATTCAGGGTTTGTTTATGCTATTGATATCATGCTTGTTTTCACCGAAGTGGTATTTTCTGCTATTCGTTGAAGTAGTTGAAACTCTTCGAGTTTTAGTGACATTATTATTATCATTGTTTACAATTTCTAATTTTGATACTGCGGAATCATAAATACGTACCATCGCGGAGAACTCGTCTTCGGTAATTAATGAGTCATCAATCGATGATGATATCAACGAGGACAATTGCGAGTAACCGTTAGATGCTATTTGATGTTTTACTGTATACTCGTTAAGTTTCCCCTGAGAACATGATGATAATTTTTCTAGTAATTGCATTTGCAACCCCAGCTATTGTTGTCACCGCGGATATACAAATTGGAACAGCAACCGGAGCTATCATTGTCACTGAAGACAGTATAATGCCAGCTCCGGCCATTACACCAGATACCGAATACACTTTAACATCAATGACTGTAATTCTCCTGCGATATTTTTTTAATTTCATTGCATACTCCTCAGCGAGTGTTTTGAGTTTCATTGAAAATTCTTTGACCGTATCATAGCGATATTGCGATGATGAAATCATTGGTGATGTCATCGTTATTGGAAATGTCATCGTTGAATTAATCTTCTACAGGTATATTTGTTATAAAGTCTATCACATATGTTATTGGTAATCTAACTCTAATAACTCGAATAAACGATAATATAAAAATAGTCCAAGTGGAATTTGCATCAATTCGCTGTGTTATTGTATTTACAACGGTTTGATCATCACTGACACCACCATAATTATCTCTAATATTAAAATTATCCCCGCCAAATGTAGTTAACGTAAATCGATAGATGCCTTTTACAGTTGGAGTAAAATCTATTCGATTATTAGTGTCTTTGACCCAATCGAGAGTTCCGTACCGAACCGCATACACGACATTACGGATATTTTCTGCGGAGTGTGGAATTTTTATCTTGTCGAGTCGTTCGATCATTTTAGGAAAATCATCTTTGACGGCATCAACTGTTGTTTTACTATCCTTGATAGATTTTTTAATATCAGCGATTTCATTAAGTTTTTTGATTATTTCCGAATATGTAGTTGACACGTTTTCGGATGTTGTTGTTGTAAAAAATTTATCAGTGAGGTCATTAATGACCTTTCGATCATCAATAAACGAATTAATATCCGCAAGGGGTGGCGTAACTACCATTGGAGACCCAAAGAACTTATGAATGACATTTTTGCGAAATTGGTTATAATTTTTCACATGATCGTCAAATTCTTTATCGTAGTTGGCAAGTGTATTTGTGATCGTAGATATAAGTGCGCCCGGTTTGAGTTTTCCATCGTTGGAATACAACGCTATTGTGTTTTCAGCAACATCGCGTTGTCGTGTTACAATGTCATCCAATGACACATTACTGGTTTTCAATTTGCCCTGGCGATCTTGAAATACAACTATTTCCCCGGAGTCAACACTTGCTAAATTCAACGTCTCAGCGATTTCATCTTCAATTATTTTTTTTACATCCTTGATAGAATAGTCAGATGTTTCCGCTGTTGGTTTCGACATTGAAATAGAGCGTCCCCAAATATCAATCATTATTGTTAGCGCAACTTGTGTTTTCAATTTATGGATTTTCTATAAACCTCCCACTGGTATATTCGTTTACAACCACATGTGGTGGTTTCCACGGAAATCCAAAGGATTTTAATGATATCTCCGCGAGGACATTTAATACTTCACGGCCGCATATTGGTGGATCATTTAATTTTTGTGTTGGCAGCGTGGAATAAAAAAAATTGGAATTGAGCAATTTGATATATACCGCATAAACTCTTTTGGTGGGGCTAATCCATATGAATCGAAATAAACAATCCCACGTGGATCAATCGCGTATGCAACCCAGTGAGTTCCCTCACCGTTGGAGTTATCAAGATTGATGATACCGGTTTCAACGTTATTTGGTTTTCTCGGTAATTGATCTCTCATAAAAACCCCTCTGAAGTTTTTTATCGCTAGTTTTTTAGCAGCATCAATTAAATCAAAATTGGACATGGGAACAATTGGGATTTCAACTAATAAACCGTTCCTGGGATTCTCAGACCCTTTCCGCTGTACCATGAATACGGAGTTCCTGGTAGTCTTAGACCCTTTCTCTTTTTTTATACCCTTGCCCAGTTGTCTTTTTTAGTGCCATCCCTGCCGCGGTACCAACGGCCCCCAACGCAGCCGCTTTCGCCACCGCTGGGGCAGCCGCTGCAATCAATGCTGGTATTGCAGCTAACAATGGAAATATACCACCTGATTTCATCATGTTGGCGACTGCAGCCTTTGAAAATACAATTTGAACCCCTCGCTTATTCTTTAGCGCATCATTGAAATGTTTTATTTGACGATCCGTCAATGATATTTTATGTGTACCGCATGACATCTGCGCTGGTTTCAACGTTATTGTGGTTCCGCATTCTTTAGCGGATTTTGATTTTAATTTCTTGACCTGACCATCAGTCAACTTGACACTAACAACACTATATGGCATTTTATTGTAAAACACATTATGCTTTCAATTGATCTAATTGTGAAATCGTAAACGATTTTCACGATTTCAACAAGGATTTTTCAATCAAAGATTTTCCACTGGTGCATCAATAAGTCTCATTCGTCCGCCAACTCCTTCTAACAACATTGATTTATCACTGAGAATGACAGCCACCGCTCTGTAATTTGGGATAAGGATAACATCCCCCGCCGCATTAGTTGGGCGTTTCACACGAGCTCGAAAATATATATCAACAACGGATTGTCTTGTTAAATCAAGATGTTCAAGTGAAAAGTAATAAATCGGATAGAGGCTTTTAAAATCAAGTTGCGATATTTGTAAACCAGTATCAACATTTTGATCACGACCCATATATGACAGCATTCTATGATACACACGTGCTATGTGGTTGCTATTGTAATCAAACTGTATATCCTCGGATGGTTCCTGCTGTCCGTTTATTCTCAGCGAAACCTCCTCGACCCCTAATTGATCAAATATCAGATGGCTGGACAGTTGACGACCTAATCGTTCCCTATTCTGCAGCGCTATAAATATATGGCGTGGAGCTGAACGCCTTGTTTTGATGCTAAATGCCATGTAAATGTACCATCTACATTATCCTCTTTGGCATCAGTCGTTGTTGTTAGCCAACTTAGCAATGATTTGCCACCCGTATCCATAAATAAGAGTAGCCGCTCTTCTGCGGTAATTGATGGAGTTAACACTGGCATCCACAATACCAATTTAGTAAAAACAACTTTACCATCATCGACACCATTAGCACGCCAGATTGCATCATTGTCATTACCCTTTCGCACTAACGCTACTGTATGCTTCGCTCCATAGATGACTTTTCTGACGTTTCTACAGAATCCGAAAATATGATGCAACGGAATTGCACATGAAAACTGACGGCGTTGCTCTTGCAATGCCCCCTTTCCTGTTGCAAACCCTAAATTGAAACGTTCATTGACACATTTTATAATGTCAAATTCAGCGGCTGGTCTTGCTTTGCGGTTTAAATTAGCTGCGAGTTGTTGATCGGCTTCTGCAGTAGCCTGCGCTGTTCGTACTTTAATGTACTGAAGGTGGTCAGCGTTATCAGCGGTATCCTTTGCAAACATCATAGACGGACCAGCCGACCTTGTATAATCATCAGAATATCTTGCTAGCCCGATTATTGTTGTTGCAACATCAACCTCGCGGTCTGTTGATTCAATTTCTTTTCCATCAATGAGATATCTTGCACTTTCAAATAACGCCATGATGCCGTTGTTGACGAACCCAACTCGGATATTTGCGTCATCACCATATGGTGTATCAGCTGCAACATTTGTTACAAGTTTTCCTTCTACTTCAATAAATGCTTCACACGGCAAAAAGTATTTACTGGTATCTTGGACTTGAAGTTTAATTCGCGATCGTAAGTTGGGTTGTGTTGCATGATAGGAATAGTATTGATAATCCCGGACGGAATCATCTTTGTGCACTGGGGCATCCATGTCAAACGCTGGATCAGCTTGTTGTTTAAACATTTTATTATAAAAACTCTAGTGTTTTCAATTGTAAAACTCTTTGTAATCATCATCGTCGTTGAAAATTCTTGGAATTTCTTTTTTGTTTCAAACCACTTCCCGCTATCGCGTTCATGATAGCACTATTTTGTACATCAAGTGATGGAGTCACCGGTGTAGCCGCGATTGACGCTAGTTTTTCTTCCACTGCGTTATTTATTGCTTTGCTGACACTTGCAGGCATCTCTGTTGTAGATGACAGTACAACTGGTTGCTTTTTTCGTCCTCGCACCAATGATGTTATTTTATCTTTCGCTGCAGAAAATGCCTTTCCGGCAAGATTTCCAACAGCGCTAATACCCTTATCACGAATAACATCAATGGCTTTCATTCCTAATTGTTTAACTAGCGGCGCCACTTTTGGGGCCATTCTTGTAAATAATCCCGCAATGGTATTGCCGAAACCATCTCCGTAATATGCTCTATAAAAAGGCAATCGTGAGTTTACCACATACACGCTTGTTGGTTTATCATGTCATGGTTGTAGTGTATGATCATCTTGTTATAAAAACACTAGTGTTTTCAATTGCTAGCAATTTCTAAATACTAGTGTGAAACTCCTTGAGTGAAAATGGAAAATTTCTTTGAAATTTTCTTATATGGATTTGAAACTCTTCGAGTTTAATCGCTGTAAACATCATGGTGGTCAAACCCATCTACTAATTCATCAATGAATTCTCGATATACATCAATGTCCATGATACCGCTGGCAAATAATCGTCTGCAGATATCAGCTGCTTCATTAATTATTTCAACGGAGTTGTTTCCGGCTCGTTTTCCACCCACAAGTACCTCTAACCGTGATATATCACTGAGAATATTACCAGGGCATGTCACGGTTGAGTTCAAAATCGAAGATTTTTCTCTCGAAGAGTTTCCATCATTGACTTTGTCATTGCCGCTACCAAAAAAAAAACCTTTCCACTACTATATCCAGCTGCTTTGTGTTCTTCTAAATCATCTTCGGGCTGATCAGACTCCACTGTTTCCGAATCCGGTTGTTTAGCAGGTGAAAAAGATATTTTTTTGCAGGTTGTTGTCGCCACCGCTGCAGTCCTTGTGATTTTTGTTTTTCATATTCATTATACACTGTACTCACCATTTTGAGATATTCAATATATGACGTATTTCCCTTGTCAACTCTACTTGTGTTAGTTTTAATTTTGTAAAATATATCAGCCCAATGTTGTATACCTCTTACATACTTGTGTTGTTCTGGTTTTAACATGTTTTTTCTGTTTTCATACGTCGTAACAACAAGTACAGGAAACTCTGCTGGGTCAGTCTTATCAATTTTTACTAACCCTTCTTCGTTAAATCGCGCGCGTAATTCATCTACTATTTCATCATTAGTCTTTTTCGGACCAGGTGGGTTTTTTTTGTAACAGCGCTGATTTCTTTTCAGTTTCCGCTGCTATCTTTTAAAGAACACCAAGAACAGGAACTTCTCGTCGCGCTCCTTCCTCAGGGATATCTCTGTATATCGCACGCTCTGTTGCCATTTTTACATCATTGGTCACGCTCGTTATTGGGGCAAACAGATGTTCACTTGAAACAGAAAAGTCAGTTTGCAGTTCTTGTCGTCGTTGAAGTTTATCACGTAATTGGTCTCTGACTGGTAAAAACTTCCTAATGGCTGCCAGTCTTTCTCGTGCCAATTTAGTAGTTAATGCTGTTGCGGTAATTTTTGTAAAAACCCACTGAATTTTCAAATGCGAAATCGTAAACGATTTCAATTGCAAGCAATTTATGAAATCGTGAAAATCGCATTTGACTTTACCGGGAAAAAAAAGAATCCACCCGTAGATAAATTCTATTGTGCGTGTATTTACTTCCATAGGAATTCCATTCATAACGTGTGTGTATTATCATTCACGATAGCGTGAGGGTCTATATGGGATTCTTCAATCAGCCGTTTAATGTTACGAACTTTAGTGGCTATCTCGGATCTAATCTGGTACTGTTGCCCTAATTTCTGTCTAATTGATTCAACGATACTGAATAACTGTATGAATACATTACCGTTGTTACGATACAACAAGCCATTAATTGATTTTTGTGTTCGCTTTATCAGCGAATACATCTTGGGTAAAACGTAACGACCTCGTTTTGATTGATCATCGATATGCTAAAATTCAGACATAATGCGTTCAGTGTCTAGATTTTCCGATAATACAATTCCGCGATTTTTCAAATTTGAAATTTCAGCAATTATATTATTTACATCTTGGATATCCATTATTAGTATAATATATTTTATCTCCAATTTGAAAAATGAAAACCCCATTGGCAATCTCGCTGGCGTCCTATGACGTCAGAGAGACCCAGAGGTTACTTTATTAACTTAATTAACTTAATTAAGGACAGCACATACACGAAAACCCCATTTGGCAATCTCGCTGGCGTCCTATGACGTCAGAGAGACCCAGAGGTTACTTTATTAACTTAATTAACTTAATTAAGGACAGCACATACACGAAAACCCCATTTGGCAATCTCGCTGGCGTCCTATGACGTCAGAGAGACCCAGAGGTTACTTTATTAACTTAATTAACTTAATTAAGGACAGAACATACATGAAAACCCCATTTGGAAACCCCTTTCGCGTCAAATAACGTGAAATAGACCCAGAGGTTACATATATCAACACATCTTTGGAACTCCTTGGTTGCCTTCACATCCACGTAAGCCCAAGGGGGACCCGAAACATAAATCTCCGGCGGGAGGCCTAACGTGACAAATATCATATTAGACCGCCCAGAAGATATGCTTGGGGGACGTCACTACATGTACTTACAATGCCGGTAATCTCCATCGAGTGTTTGGCAGATTGCAGGCATACATATTAATTAACTTAATTAAGGATGAATTATATACAATGATGATATATGATATATGATACAATGATGATGATGGGACAGCACTAGACGATGCAAATATGAAACGACGGGCGGCTTTCTACGGCCACCCGACCATTCAAAAGCAACCCATGAAATCAACCCAGTTGAATGATTGACAAAAGACAACCACGCCCCGTGTCAACGGCGTGGGTTAGTTTCGATCGGTCGGATTGGCTTTTGAAATCCCCAAGCTTAATACCTTTCATATGGTATATAAGGTGACTAATACAGTAGCGTCAATCCACAGGTTGTGTTATTTTATTCCCTTGAATACATGTCAATGGTGTTTCACAACAATTAAATGAGACCGAGTATTTGAATAAAACACTAAAAAAAAGAATACAGCTGTTAGCTAACAGCGTGTATTTCATTAGTTTTCCTACAAAAACAGATAATTGATTATCTCCGTTGAGAATCATGAAAATTATAACAGCCAATCAAAATCGGTGACACACAAGGGAGATAACTATTTCATAGGCAGTAAACATACCTAAACGAGTTATCTCCCTTAATACCAAATAGTATAAAACACGATTAGATATACGAAAACTTAATGCTGCACGGGACGCTTCGTAGTTTGGAATCGCGGGTGTGTGGTCGGAATTCTTGGTTCATTTATATACTATTGTTTGTCTAATTTATTATTTGCTTTAATTATAAGTCTCTATGTAATCTTGAGGGGTTTTTATAATTTTGTCATCGTTGGGGTCAATGACGGTATTTTTTATTCGCTTGTCGTAATAGCGCTTTAGCTCCTTGTATCGTTTACCACCACAACTGAGACATAATTGTGATTTTCCCCTTACCCCCACCCCTCATCGGAAGCACGTGAGTGGGCCAAGGGAACCGTTGCGAACGCTTTGTAAATGATACCCACAGAATTCGCTTCTGCATGATTTGTTACACGGGGTTGTTGATCCAATCATAAGCCATTTGCAGTGATTCATTATATATAAATTTTTTATTTAAATACTTGTTTTAATTATATGACTGAGGAATTCGAGAGATTATCAGCAATTAAGCCCTACAAAAATATTAAATTCAATCTCGATAGAACCCTCAAAGATTTGCCAAAACGGGCAATAAATGATAACAGCTTGATAAAAACAATTCGTGACTGTGCTGTTGAATTCAAGCGTGATGGAGCATCTCATAGCTGGTCAACATTTCGAATTGATGGTGTTGTTGATGCCACCATGAACGACAAAAACGCAGCTACGATAATATCACAACCTGACAGCAAAAAAAATTATTTTTTTAGAGTGAAATTCATTATCGGAGAATCAACCGGTTGGATTATACGAGACAAATTTGAACCAATTCTCAAAGACAAGAAAACAGTCGTTGTTAGCCGTGATTCTAAGCCGAGTCTGTTAACTGGAATTGACAAACCATACTATGAACGAGCATACCCTGAAACAGCAGTTGTTTATGGGATATATCCGTTAAATGAAACACCTGATATAGGAAAACTAAAACCAATGAAGCAGTCAACGAGGATAAATTGTGTAGCAGAACGAATCACAGAGCATTTTACAAATGCATCCCGAGGGAACAAACTAACTGATTTACGGCGTAGCAAAATAGCTCAATGGGGTTTAACAGTCAAAGAACGCGGATCAACTATTAGTGATATAGCAAAATTAGAAACATCACTGAGATTTCCAATAACCGTTATGACGATAACCGGAAAAGTATTATACAAATCAAAATATAAAAAAATGGAGCCCCAATTAAAATTATTGATCATAACTAACACGCATGGACATCCGCGGCCACAATATTTTCACGGAACAGAGCAATAAAGTATATACCCACGGAATTCTTGGGAGAAGATTTCTCCAGGGATGGTTTTCTGGTTGAAGAGAAACTATTCGATGCTATTGCGCATTTGAGTAAAAACGACCCCGTATCAGTGTGGTTACTTCGCAGCGCTGAAAATCAAACGGATATTTTTTATCAGTTTGTAAGACCAAAGGGTGAATTATACCGCACTGAAGCGTTTCACAACAAGATGAAAAAACAGCTAGTGGGTTTTTAACATGATGCGAAGGCACTGATGAATAATTATTGACAAACTGTTTTACAATTCCGTCGGTTGCAGCTCATTTTGCAAGAAAGAAAAATACATGGAAACCAACACGAACTGAATTCTTGCCAGATATTGAGGCTAGTTACCTCGAATTTAATCATGGCGGTTTATACAATAATAAATACGACCGTGAAAGTATCATTTCAGTTGATATGGTTGCTTGTTATCCAGCGAGTTTTCTTGGTCATGGAGAGTGTACTGAGTATTTTAAACGATTTGGACACCCCGTACATGAAATGACTCGTGTTGCGATTAATGGACCTCTGCCTGATTTTGATTTGACCGGTTTTGCTCCTGTAGTATCATTTGAATTTGCTGCAGGACTTCATCGCGCTTGTTATATTTGGATTGGTAGACACATGTCTGAAAAGAAGTGGCTGCCAAAAGCGTTATTACGTTTCATGATTGATACAAAAATGTTAATTTCGTTGACAGTCAGTGAAGCAATTATATCATATCGGAAACAAACAAATGTCTGGTTACCAGAATCAGAAAGTCTTGATAGTATAATTGACGAATCCAGAAAACATATTCAGACAGATGAAAAGTATATCATTGAGTGGTCCGAACGGGTATTTAATCAGCGAAACAACGAAGCAAAATATCTCAGCAGAAGAAAAATTGGAAAATTCACTCAGGGAGGGAAAAAATGCGACTACAAAAGATATTCTTCACGGTTGATTATAGATAACACCGAATATGACTTTGTAATTGCAGATGCAGTTTCTAAAAACATATATGTAGATTGTAAGGATGCTTTCTTGTCCGATGGAACAAAATTGGGTACAATTGTTATTTACAACGATGGACACAGTTCTCCGTATACACATTTGAGGTCGTCTCTGCTGGGTTATGCTTGTATCAATTTATTTTCAATGATAAATAGATTTCCTGACACTGCAGTTAGAGTCGCTGTTGATTCATTTTACATTGACAAAAAGTACATCAACGAGGTGATTAAATTTACTAGCGGTAGCGAAGAGCACTGGGTACATGGAGAATTAAAAGGGAAACGCTGCGTGATTATTCTGAATCAGCAGACGTTGAGATTAAAAACAATTACTTACACGGCGATAATCTATCAGAATGCACCACCGATATCAGATCCAATTTGTAGATACAAAACAGTTTATTTAAACGGTTGTGGCGGGTCGGGAAAGACGACTCGTGCGATTGAATTATATCGTGGGAAAAATCCTACCGATTTCACAAACATGATTGTACTGACACCAACCCATAGATTAGCGCGAGAGATAAAACAACGAAACGTTGAAGATTGCACTTATCACAGCTTTTTTCGATACAAGGGCGATGAATGGACCCCTGAAAGAATGGATGATAAATTTATCCCCGGGGTTATTATATGGGATGAGATATGTACGGTTTCGGTAGATGTATTAAAAATGTTTCTTGACTGGTTACTGCGCACGAATACAAAAGTGATAATGTGTGGAGATCAGGGCCAACCACCACCATTTGTTGGCAAGGGTCCACATGATTGGTTAAAAGGGTTTGTTTGTTGACTATTATGAAGAAATTGATACTGACTATAGAGCACTTGATGAACAATTACGCGAGGTCAAAAAATTAATTAGATTACAACCGGATAGAATCCAATGTGAAATAATCAGAGAAATAATTTCTGAAACTCCCATGGAGGAATTTTGGGAAGCATGGAGACCAAATGATTTTGTAGTGGCAAGTAGAAAGATAGTCAGAGACACACTTCAGCGAAAGTTGTTTGAATTACACAAAGAAAAATTTCCAACACTTCCAGTTCCGTTGTGTTATAGACCCTCGGATACACGAAAGCAAAATATAGAAGTTGAAATTCCAGGGCGGTTGACAGAGTGAGGAACAGAAAAACAAACACTAGTGTTAAATGATATTGTGTAGGTTGATATCAGTGCTGTCGAAGACGCATTGCGTGCTGATAAATCGCCATGGACGCTAGGTTACGTAACGACGATACATTCCTCGCAGGGATTAACCATCACGGATACAATTGTTTGGATAGTCGATAATCGCATTGAGTGGTCAAATTTAGTCTGTCTTGCAGTGTCTAGAGTACGGCGAATAAATCAACTTCGAAGAATTATTTTCGATGATGACACCACAATGGATGATGCTAGCATCGTTGATGTTAAAATTATTGATAAAAAACTCTCCGGTTACAAACAATAAGACAAAAAATACAACGAGAATTTGACATTGATGCTGAATTAATAATCACTTTGAAGAAACAACAGAATAATCACTGCGCGAGTTGCAATTGTATAATGCGTTGGCAGTATTCGGATAAAGATCCTCTCTAATTTACCGTAGACAGAAAAAATAACAGTCTCGGTCATGTCAGAAACAATGTGATGTTGACTTGTCTTAAGTGCAATAGACGCAACGGCGCTAGTTAAGACCATGCGGTGGCAATTAAGTATCGTCAGGTATCATATGTAGTTGTTCGCGTGTAAAACCCCGCTGAGGGGCAGTTGAATCCAATTTATAGATTGGAGGTCTACCAGTTGATCGTGTTATAGTAGATATTTTATGCGTAGTGACACTCCAAATAGGATCAGTAGCCCTTGCTGTACCACCTTCAAGCTCTCCTGGTTCATAAAAATATCTCACGGTGACATTGCCAAGAATTGGCTGAGAAACGCTATCTTTTTATGGATGTGGTATATACTTTTTTTATTGCGTTGTTAGGTTTCATATTGATTGTCCGAGTAATCTCATTATTTAGCGCTGCAACTACTCCTGGTAAACCTTTTGACCCATTCCCGAGATCTTTTATCCTGAATGAATTCTTTTGCGTATTGATATCCAAATAACCGCTCAGCAAGAGTCCGATTGAATCGTTCAAGAATTGCCTGATCGCGATGTAGTGCAGTATGTCCTCGTCGTATTGTGACATTGTGACGTTTCATTGTAGATGTAACCACACCTTGAAATTCCTTGCCAGGATCAACTTGTAATAGATTTAGCCAGCGTAGTGGGCCTCGTCGATAAATTCTTTCAAATGCAGAAGCTACTTCAGTGGCCGACTTTGGTTTTAGCGGCTCTGCTTGTTTGTATTGACTCGCAACATCAACTACAGTTAGCGCGTATTTATAACCGTCGTCATGCGGCAAAAATAATAAATCAGCTTGATGAACTTCATTGGGTACGATAACATCAAAATATGAAAAGTTGATTTGTTTAGGACGCGGTAAATAAATTTGCCATATAGCCTGTTTGGATAACCAATTAGCCGCAGTGGGCTTTTTTACTTTTGCGGCGTTGGCGAGTTTACTGATTGCTGCTTTACCCTTCCAGTATCCTCTCGGAGAATAATAAATAGATTGCATATTATTAATTACCAGCACCTAACATCAATTTGCCTTTCATAGCTGATTTTACCAACCATGAAGCCAACTTTTCTTTGAAGGATTTATCAGGACTAGCATTTAACGCGTGAATTAATTTTACATCCGCTAGATGTCTGTGTTGGAGATTGCTGTATTCAACGGCGTTGATACACATACGCTACGAAATATTTGGCATATTTGGCAGACATGGTGTTCCGATATGGACTTCAATCAATTCCGAAATTTCTTTAGTCATGCTCAGTCGGTCCCACACGGATTTATAACAATAAATTTACATGACCCTCGAATACGATATCGTATCGGACTTGATCAAATATTCGGTTGAAAATCTTCGATTGCGTGATGCAGCAGCACATGGCGACAATAACCCGCGTCGATTTTTTTAGTTCTGTTTTGCCGAATAGATGCTTCTATAAAGCATTTTCGAGGAAACCTTGGATTGGCAAATCGACGCCTGGAAAAAGTTGTAGGATTTTCATCATAAATGATTGTTAACCAATAGCAGCAGAGGGGGCGATGACAACATCGTTGCGACCCCCGATGATTGAAAAATCGCTAAGTCTCCGTTTGCCAAATGGAGACTTTTTTTTTTTCTTTTTGGTTAAAACATGAGATTTCGTAGAAAGGCTCTATTTGCCGTTTTGACGGTTTAAATCGATTTTGTCGCAAAAGTTGTAGGATTCGCCCCCTCTGCTGCTTCTGCTCAATGTTAGCGCCTTTATTGTATGTTCTTGCACAATCTCAAATAATGATATTTTTACTGAAAATATGTACAAAACTGACATCGTCGATATTCCAAGAGTATGCCTAAGTTAATTGATGTATCAAAATGACCCGGATTTGCGTTCGAAAACGCAAAGAATATCTGCTGAACCTCTATCATTAATCTGTATGATGCATTCAACCGATTTAATTTTTCCTCTAACAGTACACGCACTTGACTCGTCTGGAGGAATAATACATGATGAGATACCTCCATAAATTCTTTCGAAATAATATACTCATGGGGAGCCATATCTATATGTGAAATGTTTCGCCATTATATATATATATATATATATATATATATATATATATATATATATATATATATATATATATATATATATATATATATATATATATATATATATATATTGATATTTTTTTAATATCTCCGCTCGAGTTGTACTGTCAATTGGTATCTTTGAAATTATTGGCACACGTCCAATTGTACGCTATTACGTATGAAGTTCTTAAGTTCAAACATATGATTGCAGTCCTTACCAATTATAGTGGTTCCGATTGACGAGCCAAATGATATACTTAATGACCCAGGATTCATCGAAAAAATGTATGCGTGACTTATATTTGTAATTTATATCAACCTTATATCATACAAACCCTTTTAACCATATTCAATGAACTCGAGCATTTTTATTTTTTATTTTTTAAAGAAAAGTAGTATTATCCAGCTCTTAGACTCTAATTGCTAATATTATTATTCTCTAAGACCATTACCACAGTATTGTGATAATGGCGGTTTTATCAGCTACTAACTGTACCCATTATGGTCATCATGTGCCTTTTAACCAATATAAGCAAAAGTCACGGCGAACGGAAGACCTTGAGCTAAATAACAGTAACTGCTAATCAAATCCACAGTGCCAGCTACTTTCATTGTCAAAAATCTTACGTATTATAATGTTGTTCATGGTAGCTATGAAATATTAGTTAAACTAGCTTATAGTGACGTATATCATACATATACTTGAAGTAATAGATAATAAAATGAGAACCATAACCGTGCGCACCTTATAAAATAAAGTGTTGTTGCAGAGTTTAACGCCATTTCTCAGCACACGATATGCTATACATGGTGGTCAGTATTATTGGTGGAGGAACCCGGGAAAACCCCAGAAAAAAACCATCGACCCAAGAGCAGCTACTGGCAAGCTTTCCCACATAACTGCATTAGCCGAATCTTAGACTCGAAACCACGCAGACAGAGGTGAGATGGCAGTGATCCGTAACGGAGAGCGCTTTAGACCACTTGGGGCCCCTAAAGCAAAGTGTTATTATCAGGGTAAAATAATGAGAATCAATAGAATATAGAGTATAAAAGTATAGAAATAAATTAAATCAAACCCAAAAACATTATGTATATATATATATATATATATATATATATATATATATATATATATATATATATATATATATATATATATATATATATATATATATATATATATATATATATATATACTAGCAAGTACCCGGCATGCGTTGCAATGCTACTCAAAGAAAGAAAGTGTTTGAGCAGTGCGAACTCGAACGGTTTCCAATCTTGCATTCCGTTGCTCGTCTGTTTCTGAAGCTCGTGATGCCTTTATCTTTCGTGCTTGAAGTGTAGATCGACCAGTAGTTTTTCGTTTAGGTGGCATAATTGATTTGACAGCGAAAGTAATGCTTTGTAACGACTATTACAAATTCACACCGCTATTGTTTGACGTAACCAAGGCGCGAACCAAACGTAACTAAGTAAACATGACATATCTAAGGCGCCTACAGTTCACACCGAACACACGCGAAATTAGGTATCGCTACCGATTATGAATTTCATACAGCTGTTGATTTACGTCATCATAGTTTCATCCAATCCAGACCGTGTTCGATCACGTGACGTATTTAAGGCGCCTACTGTTCGAT